>JAAGNO010030986.1:0-37621 GCA_033439905.1 Ceryle rudis
AAAAATATTGTTAAATGCTGTTAACAGTCTCTTAAAATCAGATGAAGAGTATTGGCTCAAATTTTTGAAGCTATTTAGGTACCCTGCTACTTTTGGCATCACTGGAAGGTAAATGCCTGTGTTTTTGAAAGGTGTAAGCCCTTAGTTTTGGGGGTCTTGTTTGCTTGGTTTTAGGGTAGTTTTTTTATGGAGGTGTTCTGAAAGATTGAATATTTTTCATTATAGTATTTTCAGTTTAGAAGAAGAGCTTAATTTTGACAAGTCTTCGAATAACTAAATGTAATGGTTAAACAAATCTGTAAGTATTGTATTGTAGGTTGTTACATAACTGCTGCCAATGGAGACTCAAGTGTGCAGCCTCCGCTGGCCTGTGCAGATCTCTCATGTAGTAAAAGGACTGTAGTGGGTTTCCATGGAGAGAGCACTAAAGGAGACTTTTTTTCCTCACTGTATTGCTCTACTCTTAATCTTGAACAGCCAAGGCAATAAGAATAGGTTACATGCTCACAGGTGCAGTTACAGGTTAGCATTTGGACCAATAAAGTAAATACATATGTTTGTATTTTTTCTTTAAATTCCATTTTTGCATTGCTTTTGTTAATCTGACTGCTTCCACTGTTTCAAGTCGGAAACTAGTATGATTCATCACTGTGCAAAAATGAGATGTTACTCAAAACAGCAAGTGATCTGATCTACGTACTCCTGTGTTTCAGTATCGTTGGATTATTCCAGTAAATACTTGTTGAAAATGTAAAGTAAGATGAAAGTGAAGTAGACTCCGTCTCTCAAATTGCATTTAAAAGTATGTGTTTGCAAGGGTGGACACCTTGATAAGATGTTACTGTATTGAGTCTTTGATGCTTGGTTGTTCTAGCAGTTGAAATGAGGTATTTTTGCCAGAAGACTAGAATGTGAGAGTTAATGATAAAATATTTCAGAGCATTTATTTCTCTTGTTGTAAGCAGTCAGGTTTGACTAGCCACATGAGATGTAAATTGTGTTTCTTTTTGTAAATGTAGAAGTTTCTGGACATGGACAATTGAGAGTTACATTTTCAGTGTCCTAGGTTGTAATAGCTAATTAAATCAAGGAGTAAAATAATCCCTTTCATTTGAATCAGTTTCTTAGTTAAAAAACAGCAAGCACCCAAGAATCCCCACCAAGAACCCACCACAAAAAAAAAAATTCCCACAAAAGAAAAAAGAAACAGTTTTTTGACTGGTGACTTAAACGATGTGATTATGTGTGAGAGTTCTCCTGATGCTCAGAAGTGCTCTCTTGCTTTTAACCCTTGAGGACCTGCTGTTGGAGTGAATTTGCAGAAAAATTCTGTCTCCTTTAGGTAGTCTGGAGATGAGAACAGTATGTTTAGTTAACAGACCATAATTCTCAGCTTTCTTAATTGTGACTAAGCAGTAAGATATTAAAACATGCTACAAACCTAATGACATACAAATACTCTAAAAATATCTTAAGACTGTTTCCTTACAAAAAGCTCTGAGGCTAATTCTAAATTAGGCTATAAAACTATCTAAGTGTTTGTGCTGCTCTGCCCACTGCGTGGTAGTCATTTTTGCTTCTGTGTTCTTCAGCAGTAAGCGGTGAGTTACGTAGCATTCAAGTAGTCTGAAGTTATGGTTATACACATAAATGTAACCATGCTGGGAAACAGTCTTGGACCCAGAAACCTATATACTTTATTGCATTAAAATACTGATATGGTTCCTGGCATGTTTTTTGTCATCTACAAACTTGTGCTCCTACTAATAATTGCTGAACACTGTTTGGGGATTATAGGATCAATCAAGGATGATTTCCAATTGGGAATTTGGGTGTAATATCTTTCTTTACACACACGCAGCTTTCTGAAAGTTACTGTTTAATAGTGTGGGTATGGCCTGCTCCTTTGTCAGGGAGATTTTCTGCTGCAGAACTGTCATAATTGCATTGTTTTACATTATAAGATATAGCTCATATTCTTCAATTCCATGATGGAAAATTCTGCATGCAATAAGAAACTGATGTTTTCCATTGAGGATAGCAAATGCTAAGAAATCTTCCTTGATATGCTCATCACTTATGCAACCTGTTGGTGCCTGCCTAAATCTCTTCTGGAGAGAACAACACACTTTAATAGTTTTCTCCAATAGAATAGGATTCACTCTACTCTGAAATACTTGCAGTATCTTTAGTTGCCTAATTTCTGTTCTGCACTGCATCCCTGGTAAAGAATGCTTCTCTAGGTCAGTTGGCTATGTGGGGAGCTTCCACTTTAGTTTAATACATACTTAAAGCTGATGTTATTGAAGAAGTCTCATGTTTCTCGCTGTTGTCCTATGCACTGTATCCTTGTTTGGTCTGGTGCAAGAATTTGAGGGGCTGCTAGGTGAACATGAACAGGGAAATGATATGGTTTAAAAGTAGCTTGAGGGGGAAGTATTGAAATGTATGGGGAGACTTACTAGTTTGAAACTTAGTGACTGTGAAAACAGTTATTAGCACTTGAAGTAATGGGCTTTAAGTGAACAAGTGGAGGTGAGGTGGCTGGGATTGGAGTGCTGCTTTACAAGCATTGCAAACTGCTTGTGAAGCTGGCTCCTATCTTCAATTGTTTGAATTTTGTCTAAATTAAGTGACTAAAGTAGTAGGCACTGCAGATCCCGTTAGTGTTCACCTGATTGTTTCAAGGTTTTAGTTACTTGTGTAATCCATATAATACTTAATATGTAATGGTCTGTAAGTATTGCAGGTCTGTTAAGAGTGGTTTTCTAAATATCCTGTATTTCTTTACAGCAAATTACTCATGCCCACAACACAGTATCTAACTTCAAGCGATTCCATGGCCGCGCATTTAATGACCCTTTCGTTCAGAAGGAAAAAGAAAAGCTGAGCTATGATTTGGTTCCTATGAAGAATGGTGGAGTTGGAGTAAAGGTAACTTTGTAGTGTATTGTTTTGTTGTTTATAGCTAAACTTAAAAGTTTGCATTTCAGCACATAGTCATGATAATACAGGTTTCATTTAATTATTAAAGATTTTCTCTTAACGTTTTTGTATTAATAGACAGCTTCATCTTTAAATAGAGGATGTTGACTATCAAATAAAGGTTCATTTGCAAGTACTTGCTGAAATGTGAGTTTCCCTGTTGGCAAATGGCACATTCAGCTCAAATACCCCAGCAGAAAAACAGTGAAGATAATTACGAGGTCATATGGTTTTACTTCAAAGCATGTACCTTTCACTTTTGTGTGGAATGCATTCCAACAGTCTAATTATGTGGTTACAAATTTCATAAAAGTAGTAGGAACTCTTCTTTAGAATAATTGCTATACATGAGTGACATGTTTGTCTTTAGTGGACTGTCTGGTATGAATTGCTTGCAGGAGATGTTCAAAACCAGTTTGTACCATACTGCAGGTTTGGCTCTTGCCTATATGTTAAGGATTTTGTTGACACGGTGTCAGCTTTACCTAGAATAGGTGTAGTTAATAACATTGTATTAATTTACAGAAGCATATAAAAATATTGGTAATGAAGACCTGCTGGCATAACAGACACTGCTGCTTCGTTAATGAAGACCCTAGTTTAGGGCTGTGCATTTAGTTTGCTGGTTTTCCTCCATACCTTGAACTGGTGCCTCAAAAATTGAGTATAAATCAGGCCTGGGTAATGAACAGAAAAGATTATACATTAGAAAGAATGCAGACTGGAAGAATAGTCAGGCTTTACAAAAGAGGAGATGCTTTTTCTTGTGTGGTTTGTGACTTCTGAGGTTAATGGATAAGTTCAGATAGAAATTAATGTTTTCCTTCAATTACAATGTGTGTAGGAGTATTTTACTGTGTGAGAAAGTCTAGTATTGGGACAACAGAGCTACTTGGTATTTCTTCTTTGTTCTCGGGCTGCTTGGAGAACAAATTAGGTTTTTTTCTCTTTAACCAGTTAAAGTTCTAAGAATTGATTCAGCAGGTAACATTCAGTATGTTAAACATAATGGGATGTTTAGAGACAGTTTTTGTATCTGAATAACCGGTTCAGTTTTAATAACCTCCTAGCCATTTCTTTCAAGTGTATTGTTGATACGGTTCTTTGTTTTAAGTCTGTGAAAATAGAATTATTGCTTCTGTAGACACTCAACTGGGAAATTAAATTGTAAGGTGAAGTTCTATAATGAAATAATTAAGAATGTCACGACTGGTAGAGTATTAGTCAGCAGTGTATCAAAGAACATTATATGTAAGTAATTTATTCCTCTAGTTGAAATAGTTGCTTTACCTATTTCTTCTATGCAGGTCATGTACATGGATGAGGAGCATATCTTCAGTGTGGAACAGATTTCAGCTATGTTACTAACTAAATTAAAAGAGACTGCAGAGAGTAACTTGAAAAAGCCAGTAACAGACTGTGTTATTTCTGTAAGTAATTGTAGTGAGTAGGAGCATTGTCTTTTAACTTCAGCTACTGAGGGCATTTTGTTTCTATTCATGTAGAGTGAAAAGGAACACTGCATAAGTACTTACAAAGGGATTAATGCTAACTAGCTTTAGAGCTTTTGACTTCAAGAAATCCCAGGCCCACTTCCATATTCCAGACCCTGACCCACTTCATGACCTCATTGTCCTGGAGATATCTGAACTTTTGGAGCCAGAACATTTGTGGAATCAAGTATATACCCTTTTGTTGCTGCTTAATTCCATGACCAATTACACTAATTTACTCATTAAATACACCTTTGCTTATCAGCGTCTGTCCTCTGGCAACTGAAAGCCATAATTTCTGTCTTACTTGTGTTCATCCTCTCGGTAAGTTGTTTGTTTGGTGTTTTGTATTTCAATTTATCGCTGTACAGAAAATTACCTCGACCAAAGAACAGTCATTCCATTGCAAGCCTGAGTATAAAAAAATCTCTGCCTCTGTGTTCTCAATGACTTTGAACAAGTCTGTGTCATGTTGCATCTAGGAATATTTAGTTCTGTTATTATTAGAAGAACTTGTTCTCCAGTCAGTACCTGAAAAGTTAGTGTCTTCTAATGTAATTTCTGTCCCTGAGGACAGCAGAGATCACTGTCCAAAGCCAGTGCTAGAGATCTGTAGCAAATTTTCAACATACTCCTTCAGAATCTCTTACTATTTCTTGCCCAAAGTAATTTTGACCAAAACAGATTGTCTTTATTTGCCATTCCTTATTTTTTGCATCTCTTGCATCTATAATACTGTTGTACATTTACTTTTCCCTCTTTCTTGTCTTGGACAGGAGTACATTTACCAGTTCTGATTGAGGTTATTCCTTGTCTCTGTTTCCATAATAACCAGGTTCATATTTTGCATCAGTAATGAAGGTTCCTAGCATTTGTATACAGATAACTCATTATCTTTTGCTAGTATGTGCTAATGTAAACTAGCTGATGCTCATTTAATTCCATGTCAACTTGATTGAATAGAATATTCACTACAGTAGTTGCATGTTAAAAAGACTTGCAGTGAGCAAGTGTCTTCCTCAAAGAGGTGGAACAGATACAATTTTTAAATTAATACTTTCAAATAAACAGTGTGTCTCAATTTCTGGAAATAACTTCTTGTTCTCACTCACTTTCTTCAGGTTCCATCATTTTTCACAGATGCTGAAAGGAGGTCCCTTCTAGATGCAGCTCAGATCGTTGGATTAAATTGTCTCAGATTAATGAATGACATGACAGCAGGTAAGTAGGGTAAAATAGCAATTTCTGCAAATGAAGGGTGTGATAGAGGTTGCATTTTTAGAAAGCTCTGAGATAGCTGACATGAAAAGTAAAGACATAAATATTCTAAAAACTTGTTGCTCTTCACTTAATTTACAGTCTTTGATTTTAATGTCTTTTGTGTGAAGGACCAGAAGAGATGAAGCTGCAGTGATAGTTATCATCTCCCTGAGTACTTCAGGAGTCACCACGTGCCTGGTCTGCTTATCCATTTAGTTTACTGTCCAGATTTCATGGAATAAACCTTATGATGCACAGTTGAAGGATTTAGGTACTCTTAAAGGAAGTTCCTTAATTAAGTATCAACACTTTTCTAAGGCTTTTGTCAGTATATCTGTGGTTTTAAACACATATGCAGCAATGAATCTCCTTTGCTAATCTGTTTGGAACTCTCAACACATTGTCAGAACCAGGAGTTTATTTGGTTTTTTGTAAAACAAGCATTCTTACCCTGTCTTCCTGCATTTTTCTGTTTGTGTTTGAGAGCATTTGTTCCATGTTTTTAAATGACGTAAGTAGCATTTGTTTCCTGGGGGAAGGATTGGGAGGTAGAGGTCTGTACCAGAAGACAATTACATTTCTGCTCCTGTTGCCTATGTTAGCTAGATAAATAGGGAACAGTTAACTTAGGAGAATGTTCATGCAAATATAGTTGGTACACAACAGCTGGATTTATGGTTTTGAATTTTATATTTTACTTAATTTTTTTAAGGGGTAAAGCAAACTTAAATATGCATTGGTGGAGCGGTATCTTAAAAATGTTTCCCCAGAATAAGTTTTGGATGAGTATCTACATGTATAGGACCTCTACTAAACATTGTTGGTGCATCAGTAATACAATCTTTTCATTGAACACTATGTATTTTCACCTAATGAAGAGCAAATCATTGCAAAAGCCATAGGTGAATATTTCTGCCATCTAGCTTTAGCTTTATTCTTTGTTTATATAGCAGAGTGCTGCAGAGAATCTATGGTATTGTGAATTTTTGAGCTGAGTAAATGTGGACCCCACCCTGTAGGTACACTTTGTCCCATGTGCCTGGAATTTTTCTGAGTTTACGGGTCTTGCACATCTCTACATTGGCTGTGGAGAGAGGAGAAGGAAGTACCAATATCCAACCCTCTATTTTTAACCTTCAAATTCCATTTTCAAAATGTTTATGGAGAAAATTTGTATCCATAAAAAAAGTTAGTTTAGCACTCAAAAGGGAAAAAAGTGTTACCTTTCCAGTAATCCTCCTTACTTGATTCAGAGATGACCTCTTGTGATGAGGCGATACATGCCAACTAAAGACCTTGCCAAAAAAGTCATTGCCACTTCCTCTTCGTTTGGCAGAACATGTCAGGCCAGTGTTTGGCCGTGAAAGAACCTCGAGAGTTTTTTGGGACATTGTAAGAGGGATCTTTGGAATCTTTGCCATTGGGATGAGCAGTCATCAGAAAAGCAGATAGCTCTTCCATGGCCTTAGCAGCACCAGCAGTCTGGGATTTTTTTATGTGTAGCACATAGCATTTCTAATTCTCTTTACCTTGCAAGGCTAATGAGTATTATCCATGTTTTTTCTAATATTTTAGATGTAAGAATCTTTGATTATATTTTTGGGGAAGGGTTCCTGAGGTATAGTATAGCAGAAAAGAAAAAAATTAACAAAAGGCAAATTCTGCTGTGATTTTTTTTTTTGTTTGGTTGTTTTTTGTTCATAAATTTCATTTTAGCTTGGAAACAAGGGCAGTTATGTTCTGTCTGCTCAGAAATACAAATGTGAATGAACAGACTAATATACAATTTTAGACAAATCTGGATCTCAAGGATATAACAGACACACTTAATGAAACAGTTTCTGTTTTTTAATTAACCAGCTTTTAATGGCTGCTTGTGAGAGGGATTAGAGAGTGTTGCTATTGGGTTTTTATAGACCCCAGAGAATCCATACAGATGAGAAGGAGCGCACCAACTGGAGGGGAACATTATTAGACACCAGAATCCATAAATCTCAAGTCTCTGATCAGTGGGAAACTTTGCTGTCCTTGTTCCAGATGGTCTGGGACTACTTCTTTTGATGTGAGAAAGGGAGTTGGTGTCCCTTTATCCTGAATGAGAGAATGTCAGTGTGACTAAAAAGCATTGCTCTTCAGAGCACACACTCCCAGCCTTATTTTCCACCTTCTATAACACTCCAGTTCTCTTGCCTGATAAATTCTTTAGTATATGCTAGCTGCTATCTTGGGATTTTTTTGTCATGTGCAGATGTACATTCTTGCGCATTCTATCTCATACCAAAATCTCAACCTTTCTTACATAACCATGTAGCCAAGAGTCTCTAGGGTTTTATTTATATCTTCATTTGCTGCATCAGCCTCTTGCCTAGCTTTGACACTGCTATCTGCCCAGAATCAATGCTGCTGCAGAACTGTGATCTGTTCTTTTACATCATCACCCTGTGTTTACATGCCCCATTCACTTCTGGTTTACACTTTGAATACACTTAAAAACCTGTCCCTACCTGGTATTCTGTATAGACTGAGGTACTCCCATTTTGCAGCCTCTGGTGACCTTTTATACCATTCTCAGACAAAACCTCCATAGTTGGGAGATACTCCTTGTAAATACAAAGCTGGGTTAGGGGGTTCATTGTAAAGATGATCGGCGTTTTTGATGACTATGCAAAGCAAAAAGAGCTGTTAATTAACAGATCGAAGTAGAAAACCCCTGAGCAGGATTTTGCTTCTTAGTTTTGCATGCTTACAGAGCACATACATGACTAAGGAAGGATGTTTCGCTCCCAGATCCTACTACGTATATTAATGGAATAACACACTACATATATTAAAGAAATAACATTTCCATGTTATTTATAGGTAAGACCTTGCATAGGTGTATGTCTGGATTTGTCTTGCTGCTCTCAATCCTGTATCTTAATGTTCACAGGGATGTGACGGCATGCAATTGGAGACCCAGTAGAGATTACATTGATAGTATCTGACACTTCTTTTGCAGTGGCTCTGAATTATGGCATTTATAAACAAGACCTTCCAGCTCCGGAAGAGAAGCCACGGATAGTTGTGTTTGTTGATATGGGACATTCTGCATTTCAAGTATCAGCCTGTGCATTCAACAAAAGTAAACTAAAGGTAGTACGATGAAATGACAGTAAAGATTTGTGACATTAGAATCAACTATCCCGTAAACCTGATTTATTCATACTATTCTGGAATAATTTAATGCATTGGAAGTGGCAGTGAGTCAAAAGGTGAAGATTTTTATCAGTGCCCTCCATTTCATTAGGGAGCTTTCAAATAGGGGCTGTAAATTCCTTGTGATATGCTAACGTAATACAATTGCTGTGGTTCAATTTGTTTTATCTAAATGAATGTGTTTGGATTACAACTGTGAATGCTTAGGATTGTCACCTTGTTACTTAGTTTTACTTCCACTGTAAGTGAAGAACAATTTTTGTCTGATGTGGTTGATTGAAGTACTTAAGCCTGTGCATTGGAGGATGGGCTGACTTGTCCCCAACAGTTTATAAAGCAAAGCTTTTCTGATATTATAAGATCATCCATCTGTTCTTTAGAGTGTAAGACTAAATAATTATGTTCTTTCAAACCAGGTGCTTGGGACAGCATTTGACCCTTTCCTAGGTGGTAGGAGCTTTGATGGAAAGCTTGTAGATTACTTTTGTGCAGAAATAAAATCAAAGTACAAACTGGATCCAAAAGCAAAAGTTCGAGCTCTTCTTCGTCTGTATCAGGAATGTGAGAAGCTGAAGAAACTAATGAGTTCAAATAGCACAGACATTCCCTTAAATATTGAATGTTTCATGAATGATACTGATGTATCTGGAAAAATGAACAGGTGAGTTCTGTACAAGACAGGCAGGTGCTTTGGTCACTGTATTTTTTTTTTTTTAAACAAGTGTTTCTTTCTGTGTTTGAAAAAAACCTTACTGTGCTAAAATTAAGTGCAAGTGCTGAGTAGCTGTGGCATTTTTGTAATGCTAGAATGCCTAAGGCTGTGAATTGTAGTGTTCGTCTACCTAAGCAATTCAGTGTAATAATATCTAAGAAGCTTGGATTCTTTTTGTAGAATGACACGTTCATAAAACCATGAGTTGATGCATGCAAACTAGACCCAGGGGGATTGGCTGCATATTTAAGCCTCCTGCATATTTTAGGTAACTTAAAGCCTATACTGCTTTTAAGATGGCAACAATTGAAGCTTTTGTCCTTCCCACCTTACCCCCTTTTTTACTGTACTGTGGATATTGACAGAGAAATGGAGGACAGAAATGGTGCTTATGGGGTTGGCTTGATTATGGCTCAAGTGTAAAAGAAGTCTGGGTATGTCTACCTCTTGCACATGCTCACAGGTACAATTTAATTTGTAGCTATTGTTAGTCCTGTTAACTACTACAAAGAGAGCGGTGTTTTGTTTTCCTTCTCTCTGGTATTTAGGCAACACTCTTTAATTGTAAAGTAAATATCAGTGTTTTCTGTATTCTTGTCTGTAACCTCTGCTGAGGGGCAAATAAATAGCAGCTGGCCAAACAATACCTTTATCTTAACTGCATTGATAGCAGCATAGGAAAAATCTGGAAGCAGCTGTTCATGTGCTACCTTGTCTGTAGTTGTCACTTCAGCCTACTCGGGTTTAGCTTTAAGTCTCTTTGCAGAGTAGTTAACAAACCTGGTCATTGTCAGTTTGGAAACAAGAATACCAGGAAATCTTAATGGTGGGAGAGGTGTTCTTTGTCTAATTCCATTTCTTTCCTTAGGTCACAATTTGAAGAGCTGTGTGCTGACCTCCTGCAAAGGATAGAGATGCCTCTTCTTTCATTAATGGAACAAACACAACTGAAAGTGGAAGATATAACTGCTGTAGAGATTGTTGGAGGAGCAACCCGCATTCCTGCTGTGAAAGAGAGGATTGCTAAATTCTTTGGCAAGGATGTCAGTACAACACTGAATGCAGATGAAGCCATAGCTAGGGGATGTGCTCTGCAGGTATAGTACTGGCAACATTTAATAAACTTAAAGGTACAAGTATCCAAGTATTTTTAATTTAAGAAGTGTATTAAGTGTTTGGGAGAGCCCAAAGCACTGCGAGTTTACATATTCTGGTACCCAGCTTTCCATCAATGTGAAACAGACTTTTGTTCTATCTCTTTTTTTTTTTCTTCCCCATTTTTACAGTTTTCAGAAAGAGAACTATATTTTACAAGTAAACCATTTATTCTGCTTTCTGGCTTTCCTCCTTTACTTGCTCTCCTATTTCATTCTCTCTTCTTTGACTTGTGTCTTTACCCCATCTCTAACTGCTTTCCATCACTAGCAGTCAGTTGTCTCTAGGGAAAGAAGCAGGACCTGTAAGATAAACAACGCTTCTTTTAGGACTAAGTAAAGCAGAACTTCCATTCTTTACAGTTCTGGTATTTGTTTAGACTGTTTCTTTTTCCCAGGCAATGGTAAGAAGGCCAGAAGTCCCGCTAACCCAAAGAGTATGAACACTTCTGTATGAGACTTCTGTTTTCTTGTCATACTCCATTGATATCAAGCAAATTGCCTGGGGCTGTTTTGCTAATGTCAACATAGTTCTCCTGTTTAAAGATGGTCAGCTTGTCTTGGAAGCAGGTGGAGTAGAGTAGTTAACCAACTTTAATGCATGTCTGTTTTTTGTCTAGTGTGCAATTCTTTCTCCAGCTTTCAAAGTCAGAGAATTCTCTGTGACAGATGCTACACCATTCCCAATATCTCTGTTGTGGAACACAGAAGCAGAGGACACTGAAGGGTAAGTAGCTCAAACTACAGTTCTGTGAGCCTTTTGGCCTTCATAATTCAAGGATAATGTTCTCAGTTGCATTTAAATTAGCATCTTGTCATTCTGATGCAGAAAACCCATAGGCCATATATCAGAGGTGGTTGACAGTGGAGATTGTGTAAAAGTGTGCATTGTCATTTTAGCTACAATTCCTCATGTGTTTAAAAAATAAAGACAAATTGTGATTGAATGAGATAAACCAACCAATATCTTGCCTTGTGTTGTTCTTATTTAATTGTCAGATTTTACAATACAGAATTGACTAGAACTGCATATTCTGATCCCACTTCCTTTCTGGCTTTTTTACTCAAGGTGTTCCTAATACATCTCTAGATTCTAGTCTTAGTAGGATACATTACACCCTATGTAAATGTCATGAGCTTACATGGATGCTATTTTTCTGTCTGAAAATAGAAGAAGCAAGGATGTAACTGTTAGGGTTTTGTAAGAAATTTCTTGCAGTTGCAGTATCGGAAGACTGACCTCTCTACTCTTAAATGTGCTGCGCATATGTGAAATGCAGTTGCTGTCTAGGTCATAAAGAGGACTGAGTTTAACTTTTGGTCAGTCTAGAGTTCTAGAAGGACCTGTTTGTACCTTTTTCATATTCCTTGTATTTCAGCCTTTTCTTTTTCTGTCTTCTGTTCTGTGGAGATGCAGAACCTAATTGCTCTGTCACATGCTTTTTGACAGCAACCTATGGGTTCATATTCTAGGTCAAGCTCTGATTTTTTTCTCAAATTTAGGTTATTAGATGAGATACTTCCATAGTTAGGAGACAAAACTTAGTTGGAAATTATAATCAGACTGGCATGATAGCAGACAGACCCTAGAGGAAGAATGTAAAATAAAGCTGGTTGTCTTTGTCATGCCAAGGAATGAGTAATAATCTGGTGTCAGAGTTCTCAACTGAGTCACAAAGTAAATGAGTAAGGAATTAACAGGGCTATAATTAGCCTTTTGAGACTGAGGAAGGGTGCAAATTATGGTGTAAATTATGCTATTTCAAGCTCAGTATAATGTCTTTGCAAGAAAGAAATTTTTGAGGTCTACTGGTAGTCTGTCACTGAATTGCCACCTGCATCTAATCTTATTTGCTTCAAAATTAGTAGAATAGGACCATTTCCCACTGCAGTACACAACAGTGTATTTTTTTCCTTATGATACAGTAGTGAAGTATCTTTCTTGGAATTGTTCAGGAGGGTAAATGAGTCAAAACATGATGCTTCTTTGAAGAGTTCTGACCCTAGATCAAAGCCTTTCAGCTGAAATACTCTGCTGAAAGTGATATTTTTTTCCTCTTAATTATAGGGTTCATGAGGTTTTCAGCAGAAATCATGCAGCACCTTTCTCCAAGGTTCTTACGTTCTATAGGAAAGGTCCATTTGAGTTAGAAGCTTTTTATTCTGATCCTAATGGAGTCCCATACCCTGAGTCAAGAATTGGTAAGTAAATGTCCTGGAAATAGTGTTTTTTGCATTGTTTGGTCTTAAATCAATTCTGTAGCTGTGTTTTGTTACGGTATGATTATATGACATATATTTAGGTTTTAGTGTTAGAAGGACTGGATTTGCAATTCTCCAATTCTACAGGTAACTGAATTTGGGTATTTTTTTTATTTTCCTAGCTTCTAAAGCTTCTTTAGTTCATTGGAGAAATGAAGAGAACTATAGCCAAATGCCCAGGACTAGAATGGTGCTATCTCTGCAACTGATAACTTTTTAATTCTTTAATATTCTTTTCTGCTTTTCACTAAAGCAAACTAGGGATACTTGAATAATATCTCCTGCATTTAAAAAACTTGTAACACCTCTTGAGTAACTGGCTGTTTTCCCCTCTGCGTTCTGGGTTTGACATAATGCTGAATAAGTTTTAATCAAGGCAGCCTGAAATAGTGGCAGCTACAGGACTACAGTATTGATTTGCATTGTCTAGGTAACAATTTAGAAACAGCTCTTTCATGCTTTTTGACAAATTACAACATTGACAGTGTTGACACAGTGTTTACAACATGGTAAGTTAGAAAAAGATTGTGATGGTAAAGACAGGCCAATTACATAATAGTTCTTGAGTTCTAAGCATACAATTAAGTGTTGTATGTTTGCATATAAAATTAAGGTAAAGCTATTAGTAGCTGTCAAGTTATTGCTTAGTTTTGTTAGAATGCTCAGGTTTTTTTCTGGAGAGGTAGAAGAAATGACAAATCTTGGTTAACAACATGACAGTACAGCTGTTCTGTTGGTTAACAATGCACTTAAAATACTACAGTATCACCAGAATTGTAGTCAAAGATAAGCTTTATGAATAGTCTTAAAATGGGTGGGAGAATATATAATGCAAAAGCATCTCTATCATTTACCAGATATTTTGGCTAATACTTCATGCACTACAAAGTTACTAAAGGCTATTATCTTAACAGGAAACATAGTTACTCTCTCTTCTTTGAAGCAGATGATGTAGCTGTTTCACTGAGAGCCACAAAGTTCAAATAACATATGTCTTAGGAACCAGCTCAAAGTTTTATAGTTAAACATCAGACTTCCTTTTATGCTAATTCTTGCTGTAAAGACTGGCTGTGTGATATGTCATTGTTCTCATTTGTTGAAGCCATATAAACAGATGTTTAACTGTTGTTCTGCAAACTGGTAGGAACGGAACTGAGAATCAGACTGCTTTCAGCTCCTTCACCTCACTGGTTAACTTTTCTCAGAACAGATTTGTTAAGTCCTAAAGGGTGAGGCAGTAGTTCTGATGAGACAAAAGGAGGACTGGCTACAACTCTGGTAGTATTGGATTTACAAGAGAAGGGGGGATTATATTTTTCAGGCTGCAAAGCAAGCAGGTAAAGGTTTGTGTGCTTGTGGCTTAGATATGCTGATGAAGGATTGGTGTGCATGTGAGCATGTGTATATCCAGCCTGTGATGAAATCAGTGAACTTGCAGTTTACAGCTATACAAGCATCATAATCTCCACATCACTGTTTTGGTGATACATATACATCCACGGAGTAGGCAGGAAAGATGTCTGCCCTTAATGTCAAGGAGAACTGATTTTTCATTTACTGATAAAGTAGTTGTCTGTTAGTTTCATAAAGCTTGTTTCAAGTATTATGTGAGTTACGAAACATTCACGTTCTGCCCTAGAGTAAAAGGTAATGGCAGACTTATGGATGCTAGAAGCTGAAAACATGTTTAGAAATACTGGTTTTATGTTGGGCAGTAACTTGTATTAAAAAGACATACCACTTATCACTGGCATTAGACTAAATCTGTGTAGTTTTCTTTTGTTCCACTATAGCATCACAAATATCACAAGTAAGGGGGAATGAGCCATTACTTTTTGTATTTACTCTGTAGTACTGTTGGCAGGAGAACCTACCCTAGAGGATGATGATAATGAACATTCTCGCTTTTGATTTGTATGGTAAAATTGTCTGAAAAGTAACATGCTTTTGAGGAATTTTTTGTGTGTGTGGTTGTTTTATTTTTTTCCTGTAGTATTCATTTCATATAGGGGAACCACAAGATTAGCACAGAGGCTTCATCAAATACTTAGCAAATGTGTCCTTTGTGAAGAAAGGAGGTGTATTTCTTGGCTCTATAATACTATATTTAATTCCACTTGATTGTATTGGTTTTAGGTAGGTATGTTATCCAGAATGTGGCAGCCCAGAAGGATGGAGAAAAGTCTAAAGTCAAAGTGAAAGTCCGTGTGAATACTCATGGCATTTTCAGTGTGTCCACTGCATCTATGGTAGAACCAGTTAAAAGTGAAGAGAATGAAGATGTCAGTGTTGAGACTGAAGTGGAATCTCAGGACCAGAAGCCTATAGAAATATCAAGTGATGTAAGTTGACCTTTCTTGGGTGTGAATGTCCTTACTGATGAAAGTACATTCTGCTGTTACATAATCTGGAAGAAAAATACCTTCTAAGAAGCAAAGTGATGTTAATTTTGGGATATGCACAGGTGTCAGGAAATACGTCTTCGTAAGAACAGGAGAAAATCTGTGCATCTTGAGAGTGTGTGGATTTCAAAATCAATTGTTGGGCAAAGTGCCAAATAGCAGTAGGTGGGTTGCTTGAGGGTGGGGTTGCCATATAAGCTGCCATAGTTATCAGACTTCCAAATAGGAAGACTTGGTTTATTAGTCATCCATGCTCTCTGTGTTAAAAGGACTTTTCTGTAATCCTTTGTATTAGTGAAGTGGTTTGGGTTTTTTGAAGTGTTTTGTGAAAGGGAAAGCTGAATTGTTTTCTGCAGCACTGAAGGGGAGGGGAACACAGGGGAATAGTACAGCATTGTTATGGTGTAATTGATGTCTTAATAGTTTTCTGAGGGGGGGCGGAACTTAAGCTACAACTCAATAAATTAAAAGCCACTTTTTGTGAGAGAAAGTGGCAGAGCGCACACGCACACAAATAATATGCTGCCGGTCTGGCACGGGAAGCATTTTCACTAAGTCCTTATGAACTTGGACCTAGTCTGCATCTCTGTTAGTTCAAGCGTGTGTGTTTCTGCGTGTGCACAGAGAATGCTTTGTAGGGCACTTGGTACAGGATGTGCATTAGAAGTGAAGTGCCCTATAACCTATATTAAATACAAGTGCACATGCCTTCTACATCCTTTGTGCCTGGGCTTTCCTTTCAGAAAAATATCCAGCAAGAGAACAGTGAGGCTGGAACACAGTCCCAGGTACAAACTGATGGTCAGCAAACGTCACAGTCTCCCCCTTCATCAGAACCTCCCTCTGAAGAAAACAAAATTCCAGATGTCAAGAAAGTGAGTGACCCTTTAACTCTTGAAAATGGTATGCTCTATAATGGTGGCGTATTCCAGGAAAAGGTTCTGAGCACCAAGTTCCTTTTTTGCATTTTTATACCTTTTCTGTTGTGAACAATGTATATATCTCCTGATTATTTTCCTACAGTTTGCAAAAGAATTCCCGCAAGAAGTCTCTCTCTGCCACTTCCTTGTCTTTATGCAGTGTTGTACACCTACAATTTTTTTGGATTGCAGAAATTTCACTTTGTTTAACAAATGTTAGAGACCAAGCTTATTAGGCCTGCTGAGAGAAGTTGGGATCAGGAATTCATAAATCTAAGAGGAAATAATCTATGTGAAAAACATACACCTGCATGATACTGCTAGTAGTTTGCTCTTTCATCTATAGAAGATGAAAAATGTTCTGGGTTAAAAATCACTGTCAACATCACTGGTGAAGTGCAAAGCTACAGATGGCACCTCTGGAAAACCTGCAAATACACCATATATCTGAAAAATGTCCTTCTTACAGCTCAGTACTTACTGTCCATTAAATAGACTGTAAGGAGACTAGGGTAGGAAGTGGAATACCTGAAAGAAAAGTGTTTTGAGTATGTTTTGAAGATTCTGGAGGAACACAGAAAGTCTCTGCATGTTCTCCCTGTGAATATTACTTTCATCATAGTGCTACTTCATCAGAAAGAAGTCAGGAAAATAATCTTATTTTTCTTCTCTCCAACTCAGACAAATGAGAGGAAAGGTGATCAGCCCCCAGAAGCTAAAAAACCCAAGATAAAAGTGAAGAATGTGGAACTACCTATTGAAGCTAACTTGGTTTGGCAGTTAGGAAAAGATCTCCTCAATATGTATATTGAAACAGAGGTGAGTTAGTGTGATTTAGACTGCTGTCTTGGTTGCAGTTATTAACCATTCATCTGCTTTTCAAGGCAACCTCTGATCTTTTAGTGTATCCCTGGAGTGTGAACTCTAATAATTTAGTGAGCTAATATACAGTCTAGCTTTAACACATAACTGACAAATGTTAATCAGAAAGATTGAAGTGTTGTTTATAGCAGTAGTATCGGAGCACTGATCTGTGGAATGACATCAGAGATTGCTTCAAGCTGTTGCAATCTAGAAAAGTGCAACCTGTTTCTTCAGGTGAATCGACTGCAAAGCAGTGAGAATTCCAACAGTTATGTGAGCTAAGGCGTTTGGGAGATTACTCTGTTTTACAGGAGCTATGCTTTGTAGAATGCTGTTTGCAATTTATTCATTGGAATATTTTTTGTGGTTATACAGGGAAAGATGATTATGCAAGATAAACTGGAGAAAGAAAGAAATGATGCGAAGAATGCAGTGGAGGAGTATGTTTATGAGTTCAGGGACAAGTTGTCTGGACCATATGAAAAATTTGTTTGTGAAAAGGTATGTTAACAGTTTCAGAAGCTTCTCTGAAAACACTGATACCAAATTTTGTATTCCTTGGTCAAGCTTTCTCATACCCACCCTGGAAATAGCTGAAAACTGAAACTCCTTCGAATGATTGCTGGGACTGATCTGGAATAAGGCTCAAGCTAAGCAAAGAGTACATACCCCTGACAATAAACTGTCACAAATGGAGGGAGTTTTTTCCAAATAAAGTTGGTGACTAAAAGGGGAAGCTGTGTTGCTTTATCCATAACCAAAAGCATGAATTAAAGCCACACCCCAAGTATTGGCCTAATGAAGGACAAAAGGCTAGGTGTGCGTGTTCCTCAGTTCAGAAGCTGGTGTGGTTTAAGTGACTTAATGATGCAGAAGCTGAAGTAGAAATGTAGTTTTTATGTAGGAGGTTGAGATTAATGTGTATATTTAACAGTGTCCTGTAACTGCAAGACAAACACAGTCAATTAGTGCATATTTTGATGCTTGACATGTTGAATTAATTGACACACAGGATCTGCAGGGATTCTCTGCACTTCTAACAGAGACAGAAGGCTGGTTGTATGAAGAGGGTGAGGATGAAGCAAAGCAGGTGTATGTAGACAAATTAGAGAATTTAAAGGTAGGTATGTTAATATGCCCAAAATGTGAAATTTCCAAACCATCTCGCAAAACAATGTGAATGAATCACATAATGCATAGCAATTGCTTTTTCTAGAAATTAGGTACTCCAATTGAAATGCGCTATCAAGAAGCAGAAGAACGACCAAAGCTGTTAGAAGAACTGGGACACAGGCTTCAGTATTATGCTACAATAGCTGGGGAATTCAGGAATAAAGTAAGTGGCCTCAAAGTACCTTTCTTTTTACCACATAGTGTTTCACTGAGGCTTACCAGCTGGCAAAGACTTCAAATTCATTCTGAGATGAGCTGCAGTATACTCTCATGGGTCACAAATAGAACACTGCAAATGTTCCCCAGTACTCAAAAAAATCTTGCAGAGTGTGTCATACCTTCAGTTGCTTGGTACTTAAGGATATATTCAGGCCAAAAAGGACATTCTTATGAAGAGTGAGGATTAGACTGGTCTGATTCTTGACCTTCTAAAAGTTAATACGACTTTTTTAGAAGTATGCTGCTCTTCAAGTTCTTTTGGGAACAAGGATTGTGCCATGGTGAGAAGCATTAGTGGAAAAGGTACTTAGGATAAACTAAAACATCCAGCTTTATTACATATGGATATTTTGGGTTTTTTGTCGTTGGTATTTGGACGTTACTTTGTTGATAAACATCCTGCCTTTGAAGATTTACTTATGTTTCAGCTTAAGTTTTAATAGCTCAAAACACTCAAACTATTTCAGTTGGAGATTTAGGCTTGCATCAGAAACAATTATGTCTTAATAGCTATAGATTACAAAATTATAATATTACACGGTCTTGAAATAACTAGCATCATTGAAAATAGTACACTTAAGACTTTAGTCCATATTTAGAATTCTTAACTAAAATCAGAGGTTGTGTTGCTGGGTAGGTCCTTCTCCTGATACCAGTTCATGGTGTAACTATAGCATTGTAGGGAATGCTTCTAAAGATGAACAACATCAATTCATTCCTTTTCTGTGTACAGCAGAGTTGCACTGTCTGTAGTACCTTGGACCCATGTAAGACTGGAAGGAGGGAATGATTTTTTTTTTATCAGCCCTGTTAAGAATGTTGTTTTATAGCGTGACCTCTTTGTGAAGCCTCTATTTCCTCTTTGAAATAGTTTTCTTGTTTGTTTGTTGGGCAAAGACAGCTTTATTTTGATACCTGCATTTCTTCTTGTTTCTTGCTGTAACAGATGTGGTTTGTTGCCAGCTTGTATTTATTTTGAAAATCAGTAAAGCTGTGAATAATTGCGATAGTCTTGTTGGCATAACTTGATGACAATAAACTTGTCATTAACTAATACAAAACTTCTGTATTTGAGCAGGATGAGAAATACATCCATATTGATGAAATGGAAATGATGAAAGTAGAGAAGTGTGTTAGTGAAGTGGTAGAGTGGATGAACAATGCTGTGAGTGCGCAGGCTAAGAAAAGCTTAGATCAAGATCCAGCAGTGCATTCAAGTGAAATTAAGGCAAAGCTACAGGTAAGTACCACAAGAAACTCATTCAGAGGCTAGTGCTAAAGCTAGCCTGATCTCTTAGTTTAATCTTACCCCTTCAGTGTTCTTACAAAGTAGTTGGAAAGTATGGATAGAAGGAGATTCCATAGCAAGCAGAGGTGCTGTACCATATATAATTCTGTGGAGTTTATTGACATTTTTACGTCTGAATTTCGGTCACCTTAAGAACTCAAGATGTCTTTCAGTGTTACTGGTAGATACAAAACAGTCTTGAAAAAAAAAAAACAAACCCACATGAAATCCAGAATACCAAGTTGAAGAATTTTGCACACAACTTCAGAAAGACCAGTTAATTTATTTCAGGGTACAGTAAGTACTTCTTAGTTTGAACTTAAGAAACAAATACAGAAGCAAGTTTCAACCAGTCTTGGGCACAGGACTTTTCATACTAGTGAAGCTCATGGGCCCATATATATATATATATATATGTTTATATATTCTGACCACATCTTTTTCCTTCCTTTTAGGAGTTAAACAATGTCTGTGAGCCTGTTGTGACACAACCAAAACCAAAAGTAGACTCTCCCAAGGAAGAAAACCCGTTAACCGAAAGGAATGATTACAAAACTGAAGACATGGGAGAAGATGACAAAAATACTGAAATGCCTCAGCAAAATGGCGAATGTCATCCAAGTGATCAAAACACCATTAGCATGGACTTGGACTAAACCACTGCACTTGCAGCAAGTTATTTCATCCCATGACAGAAGATATTTAAGCTGTTGTATGTGATGGGGGGTGGGAATGCATTGTTTTGGGAACTATTTATATTTTTTTCTTAAGACTTGTCTGGGATATGTTGTGTTATGGGAGGAAGAATAGTAGTAATGTTGGTCATGACTATCCTAAAAGGAAAATTGCCTTGGTAACTTTCAGATTCCTGTGGAATTGTGAGTTCATACTAAGCTTCTGTGCAGTATTTAACCATTTGCATCACTAAAGATGAAAAGAAGCCTTTTCTCTGAAATATACTGCTCCTTCAAAAGGTTGTAACTGAAACCTTCGTAGGCATTTGTAGATGCCAAGGTAGTTTTCTTTTGTTTGGACATCTAATTGGGTATGTCAATAAAAAGCAAGTGTCTGTCCCGTTCTTAAGGACTTTCCAGAAGAAATCTTTCTGTTCCAAGGTTTTTGATTATTGCAGTCCAAAGCACTTAACCAGGTAATAAGATGGCGAAATGTGTTAGTAGCATGCAGAAACGCTTACGTTTCATCTCTTGCTAAACTATACATTTTTCATGTGGGGTACATAAAATGAAGGAAATGCTAATTCTGTTAGTGTTATTGTGAAGCTTTCTAATGAGCTTTAAAATAAAGTTCATTTTACTGGTATCTCCTGACTTGTTGGGTTTTGCTGTTTTCAGTGCTTCTGGTGTAAGAGTTACCACTTCCATGGCTGGTGACAGCCTGGTGCTTTGTGTTCCTGTGCATGAGTCAAAAAGGCTTAAAACTCTCACACAGCGCAAAACAGTTGTGCAGCGAGTTGAAAGTAACTCAGCTGTGTAATGCCTTTTCTTTGCCCCGAGGGTTGCACACACCTCAAGGAAGCTAGAAGCTTCACAGGTGTTAAGGCATAGGAGAAAGTTTGTAACATGTAGCTTAACCTGTAGTTCAGAGTAAGGTGTTCGAGCCTGATTGAATGCTTGGGCCGGGCTCTGCTGCTTTTGTTACAGACTAAACTCCAATGGTAAAATGAGATTTCAGCTCATTCTGCAGAGCAGGTGGCTCTGGTTAGACCTTGGTAAAGGTTTTTAAATTAAACGTAATTCTATTCCTCTCAAATCTCTGTAGTCTATTGAAGAAGCTTATTTTTATTTACTTAGAGCACGAGGATGATGAAAGATTATGTTGGCTGCTTAGACATGAAATTACACTAGGGAAGCAGGGATCCGAAGTACTGAGGGAAGGACTTTTCTTGGAAGCATATTCCAAATGATGTTATTTCTACTTGTCCCAAAACAGGGCTCACTTATCTGATGTGCAATAACCAGTTCACACATTAAGTCAAGATACTTGGCTTTATTTTGTCTCTGCACAGAGATGGGTGCTAGGTGGTAACTCCCTAAAGGTAGCATAACTGATTATAGCCAGGCAACATAGCTATACCATTGAAAGCTTATCAACACTGCTGCTTACTTCATTAGTATGCCCCTACGTGACAACTATTGGATGATTATTTCCTTGTCTTTGTTTAAGGGTACAGTGCATTTTGAATGTACGTGCTCGCAAGGTAGCAGTCTTTACTTAGGTTGGAGGCAGGTAACATAAGTACTGCAGGTGTGATTTATTTTTTTGTTTCCAATTATAATGAGCTACGTTCATCTAAAAGACACGACTTGAGAAATCTCTTTCTCTGACCATACAGCCAAAGGAGGTCTCCTTGTTCTTTAATTCAAGCTCTGTTTGGTTCTTTTATCACTTTGCGTTGCTAAGTTCTGTTATCTTTTACTTACTTATGCCTATTATCCCTTCTCAAAGCCTTGTCTTTCGCCATACTTCTTTTGGTTTAATTCTTTAACCTTACTGATTAATACTGATGCATCGGAGCATAGACCCTGTATAGAAGCATGTGACACCAGATGCTGGAATATCAGTCTCACTAAATGCAAAGGTTTTTGAGTTTGTGTTATGGGGTTTTTTGTTGGTGGGTTGTGTTTTTTTTTTTTTTTTTTTAAATAGCATGGCTCCAGCAGTATTTTGTCTGCAACAACAAAACCGTAAGGTGAAAAGAGAAATTACTCCTACTGGAACTACTGAAGAGAGAGCACAGGTGAGAAGACTGGTGCTTTCTAGAGCCAATGAATCCTACTCCTGATAAGGGTTTTTCTTCCAATTAGTGGTTTTAGCAGCACCCTGAGTCTTGTCCTATCTGGGGGCAGGAGGAATCCTACAGCGTGTGCAGCTTCCCCAGGAGTATCCTATTTTCTACGTTGACTATGAGCAACTACATTATCAAAATGCAGATCCCTGTTACTATCTGCTTTGAGCTACCTGTTTCTTACCTCCATCCATTGGACAATTGTGTATCTACAGGAGGCAACACTAGAATGCTTTGTTCCCCATCCTTTTGCTAGAGCTACAGAATAGGAAGTTAAGCCAGGTTCCAAAACTCTGTTTGGAGTGGGCAAGAGTATTGTTGCGTTTGTATCAGTAGAGCAGTAGCGTTAAGGGTTAAGTTTTGTAACAGCCTACTGTGTGCTTAGATTAGTGCTGAAAGGGAAATGAGGGTTTAGCACCATAAAAGATAGGAGCTTACATTGCTGAATCAGGAGGATGCCATAGCAGGAAGTTTAGTTTGTTCACGGGAAAACTTTGTAGAGACATTTAAAGCAAAATTCTGTTAGAACATCTAGTCCTGGATCTACAAAAAGCTGCTTTACTGGCCCTGGAGTGATGGATTGTCATGTTCAGTTACCTCTTTAGAAGGTACTGCTCTAATTTTCCTCTAATGAACCTCCAGAAAAGTCTGCACCAAGGACAGACAAATGTAGGACTCCTCAGATTTCTGCAGTGTTAACTATTTCATAGCAGCTAATGGTGTGGTAAGTGATTTAATCCCTCATAATTAAGTGGCTTATTTAAATTCTTACAATACTTGTGCTTTAACTTTTTTGGGGGGTGGGATGGGCAGATGGGAAATGAAAGCAGAAATTAGTGATTCAACTTCCCCTTCCTCCAGTCCCCTAAACTGGTTGTGTGATTAACCATTAATCAGTAATTCACAGTCTCTGCTATTACAGCAAGAAATTAATTAATTTATTGCTTTCTAACGTGCCTTTTAGCAAACACATGAAAAATAGCATGTCTTTCCACTTTGATCTCAGCATCAGTCACAAGAGGTGTGAATGCTCAGGCTGGCAGAGTTCCCTTCTTGCTGTAATCAATACACCAGAAGAACACTCATCAGTAGAAGACACCTCTGGCAGTTTCATCTTACTGGCAGAGGGATGCAGTGGCCTTACTGCATTACTGACTAAATGCTTCACAAAGGTTTGAATCTTTTCCTTCTGAGAGAAGAACTTCACTACTCTAAAACAAGCTTTTGAAATTCTTTGGATTAAGTATTTTGACTAGTGTTACATTTACTTACAAAGGCTTCTCTAAATTCCTAATTCTACCAAAGTCTTTACAACTGTTATGCTCTAGTTATGCTTGTTTTGAGGAACTGAGGCTCCGGGGAGGATCAGACATATCCAAATGATGCTGAATTAGAAAGGGCACTGTGAAACAGCACTTCACGTGATTTGAGAAGTGATCACTGATGGCAACTTCTGGAACATGCAGAGGGCAGAGATGAGGTTTCCTGTGCTGCCAGGGGGGATGGAAATTAAGTAACCTAATCACACAGCACCTGGCTAGAGGTTAATGTACTTTGAGGTTATTTTCCCAGCCCAAAGTGGGTTACGTCAGCCCATACTTACAATGTAACTTCTGTGTGCTTGCCAGTGTTATGTATCTGCAGCAAAATAAAAAATACATTTGTAATATCCCCTATCATCACAGATATAGGTCAATAGAGAAGAATGTGTCACTGAATGATGTAAAGAGGTCATGCTTTGCATAGGAGAAAACACAAAGCCTAACAAATGACTAAGTGTCTCAATAATGCTGTTTCAATGCAACAAAACGTGAAAACCGTTTTCACGCAAAGCATGAAGTGGACCCAAGCGGGTAAATAGCTCCCACTAAACTGCAAGGGTGCAAATGTCACAGGATGCTATGCCAAAGTCCTTGCTGAGATTTTCCTCAGTCCTTATATCCTACTGAATTCAAAGTAGGTTTGTCAGCATTTAGCCAATGGTCCATTAAATTGTTTTACTTGAAATGCTACGTAGGGGCAAACTTAGCTGTGCTGAAAGCAAGCCACTGCAATGCCAAGGACAGATTTATGAGAATGTACAAGAGGAGAAAAGAGATTAATGTGGGGGAGAAGAGGGGATTTTGATTTGATTGCTTTGTTTGGCTTTGGGTTTGCATTTTTTTTTCTGTATAGGACAAATCATAGGCATGACTCTGTTCATTTAAATCTTTATTTTCTCTTATCGTGTTTGCTCAGATGTACACATACACATACAGCCCCTCAAACAGTTTTTCTAGGTAGGAACAATCTATATCACGTGCATTGTGGTGGCTCCTGCTCTGGATTTCCAAGGGCATAATCCTTGGTGCTGTCAGCACACGCACATCCATCAGCACTGGCTGCAAGGACAACCAGCTTGTGGGGAGTGACAGCTGAGCTGTCATTGTGCTCCAAACCAAGACGGACACCCAGGCTGGTTGCGTGATTAACCAGTAATTTACAGTCTGTGCTGATACAGCATGGGCTGTTTTAATGGACTTATACTGTGTCATGCAGGTTCCCCTAACAAACTAAAAGAGGGGATGTGTGTCTGCAGCAGCTTGTCAGAGAGAACATGCTTTTCCTCCCTCCTTTCATGCTGGTTTGTCTGGAGTGGCATATGAACGGTGCTGAGCTCAGCTCTGTGTCGTGTGCATGTGCCGGGAGGCAAGCTTACAGCTGTGAAGCCAAGCAGGATCCGGGAACAGAAAGAATCCTCAGAAAAACAAATGGTGATTGCAAACCCGTTTCTCAGTAATGGTGGAAAGTGAGTCTGTTGGCAGAAGAACATGCAGGGGATGAAACTAGAGTTAGAAGCAGAGATCCCAAGCCTTTTGTCACTGATCATTGTGCCTACAAGGTGTTTACGTACTAGTGCTCCATAACATGCTGCCTTTGTCATTTTTATTATTCACCTCAAGTATGTTCTGGGTATTTGTCTTCTAAGCAAATGATTACTTTCATTCAAAACTTTAACTATAAAATATCCATATTTAATGAAAACAAATACAAAACCAAAAACAAACCAACCAAACAAAAACCCACAAAAACCCCCAAACAAAACCCAAAAAACAACACCCCCAAACCAGTTTAAAAATATAAAAGCCAGTCCTGCTATGAGGGAAAATTGGAGCTCTCCCACAGTATGGCTCACTGTGTCATGCCAGGGCCAGACATCTGGCAGATTTTACCCCACAGGAGAAGCATGTTGTGCCATCACCAATTTAAGGGATTTGTTTTAAGATGCTGAAAGATCAATAATCTGCATCCACATGCTCACAGATTAAAAGCACAGGGAGAGGGAAGGATAGTTATGACTGCAAACTTAGAAACAACTAATTCCCTGTTTTCCAAAACCAAAAAGGATAGTCTTTTTTTTTAAATAACAACATTGTATAGACAATTTTAAAACACTCCATACAGCACAGAACTGTGACACACATCGTACACTGGTGTAAACTTCTGCTTGGAGGCCCACTGGAAATGAGAGTCCAGACCCCAGCCCAGCCATGTGAGCCTGTAGAAATGCCACTTGGGTACCGCTTGTGGCTTCAGCTTGGAAAGAAAAAGGAAGAAAAACATTTGTACAGTCACTGTAAGCCTGCTTAAATGTGAAAGAATTTAAGAATTGCTTAAATTACAGAATTCAGAATGACCTTTCTATAATGAATGATGTTAAATGAAGAAAACACATCGTGTTGACACAGCAAGATGTTCCCCTGTTGCTGTGTTGAAATTATAGTAATAAATCCCCCCACTTTTGCCTTTTTCTGAAGCTGTTGTACTGTACTGATATGCATTTATTAGAGCTGCCCCTTCACAGCCTCACAAGGCTGCTACTAGTATCAGATATCTCCACTGATGGCTTTCAGTACAGCTAGTCAAAGAAAGATGGAAACACTTTACACTGGAAAACTTGGGTGTACTGAAATGGAAAGCAGGCTGCTAAATGATGACTTTTACTAAGGTTTCACCTTGGGGCAACATCTTAGTAAAGAAGTCCAGCAAATCTCTGAAAGAGGATGTTTTAGTATTTTCAGAACAAAACCAGCTTTGTTTTCCTTTAGAATAAAACTTCAATTTACATTTGTAATCTGTAAGGTAAGTGTAGTGCTGAAGTAACCCCATAAAAATCAAAGCAAACCATTTCAAACTATCTTAAATACTTTTAAGAGTCCTCAGGTAGCAGAAGTAGCAAACATGCTTCATCTTCACATTTTAAATTCAACCTTGGCCATGCCACCGCAACTTGGCTACCCGACCAAAGGCATCTGGATGCTTCTCTGATGACTGGCAAATGCAACTTTACACATTTTTTCCCAACTGAATGGTCTGAGATTCTGCGTTCAGAGGACAATAAAAGCTCATTGTGCTTCTCCAAAGATGTACAGACATACCTGGCTCTCCAGGCTGATTAGTCAGGCTGACCTCAATGAAATTGTTCCCAGCTGCCAAAGTCAGCCCCTAGCCAAGCGAGGAGGTGTTTTCCCAATAGGGCAGAGCGGGTTGGCAGTGAGTGTAACACTACTTGCCCTGTGTAAAGATCCCCAAGGATTTGTGTCTCTTGGGCACATTTTTGATTTCAAGACCACACAGCAGGTTCTAGTGGTGGCAAAGTGGTTTTTGCTCTGTTTTATTTTTTACCAAGATCTAAACACTGACTTTGGGGTTTCTTCTAAAATAATTTCCTGTTATTTTATGCCAGTAGTTCATCTCTTTTAGATACAGTCTTTCTACTTACAAAGCACAGGTATTCTTCTGTCTCACCCAACAGCCATGGTATACACAGAACCTTCAGGACACTGCTCAGGATGTCTTTGATTTATCAACATCCTTTTCCAAAATTAGAAAGAGATGTAGGTAGTATTTACACATGGTTACTTCAAATATTCAAACATGAGCCAATTTACCTGCTGGTCTTGAAAAGGATGGAATAGTAATAATCTTCCACTCTGGAATTACTATTCCTCTTGGAAACTACAGAACTTTTCATCGATGTACTTGATCGCAATAGGCTCTGGTTTTTGTGTGATGCTATATTACACATGACACCAGTGTGTTATCTATGGTGTAGCAGAGCAACAGCACAGAATAGCTTACTTTTATAGAGTACCTTCTGACCTGCACATGCTCTGTGGGTGTTCAGACACAGCCGTGGACAGCCTGAGCTGTCCTCCATCTGCTTGCACTACATCTATGCTTGAGTTTATTTTTGTTCTTTTCTTTACAGAAGCTGCAGGACACATTTCCTTCAGAAGCATATGAATCTGACTAATCCCTCAGGAATGTCTCAGAGGAGGAACTTCCCACAGAAAAGCACGGTTCCTTGCAGCATAACACCCACCCAAGGCATCTGGCCCTGGGACAAGGCTCATACAGCGTCAGGGAGAACCTTACTTGCTCCCGTTCATCTCCACATAGGTGCAGTCACAGATCTTATAACACTTTCCCTCTGCAGGAAAAAAAAAAAAAAAAAAGCCCAGTCCACTCTTTTATGTCCTTTAAATATTTTCCAAAAATTTGCAAACCTCTTGCCCCTCTTCAGAGCATGCAGACAATGCCTGCTGCTGTAACTCCCTGTCTTCAGGCATCCATCTCTGCCTCCTGTAGCCAGCCCAGCACAGGACTCAAACAGAGCACTCTTTGCTGCAGGCACTGGCAAGAATGCCAAAAGAGGTGTAAGCAGTACAAAAAGAAATGCACCTTCTTCGACTGCTATCAAAAGTCAAACAAATGTTTGTTGCCTCTCTGTGAGCGCTGGTGGACTCGACTGCTTTCCTGTTCCAAAATCCTACACTCTGATGCCTTTAAAGGAAAACAAACAAACAAAGACAAAGGAAGTTTGGACTTCGAAAAGTAGCTCAAACTTTCCACTTAAATTCCCACCTCTCATCCCCACCTTTGTGCCCCAGCTTTCTTTTCTGTTGAACAGCATGTAAAAGTCCTGTCCTTAGCTCACCTTTACTGAGATCCCAGGTGTCTCACCAATACTACAGTGGGGGCCAGAGGATGAGTTTGGGTGTGCTTTAGCACTTTGCCCTTTAGCAGAAAGACCGTTTAAGCAAATTTGGATCTGGGTGTCCAGAGGCTGCATTTAGGCAGCCACTGCTGAATGGGCACAGGGCCACTTAGGTCCAGGCTGCATCACCCTGCACACTGGTGGGACTCACAGGAGAGGACAACCACCACCTCATTTGCAAGGCCTGCCCCATGACCATGCTCAGAGCACATTCTGCTCTCTTCAAATGAAGGATGGAGATGGTAGTGTTTCCAGCCATGTTTTAACACAATATCCAGTGATCGCCTACAGTCCCTCCTACAGAAGCTGCTCCCATTTGTGTGGGAGATGCTCAGATGCTTCAGAAGAAGGCTGGTAGTCAAGTAGTCTCAGGGTGAGGGACTGAGGCCACCCTACAGGGACATGAGAGCCCAGTGAGCAGTGCCAGTCCATCTTACTAACTGTCCTCTAGGGTTAATCTAGTGGAAACTGCTAGGTCAGTGTCCAGCACATCTACTGGGTCTTATTGCCACTTGAATCATTCACTCAAGGGTAAACCCACCACAGGCTGTGGACCCACACAATCCAAAAGGAGCGGGAACAGGAGAGGATGAAGCACAATTAGCGAAGTCATATTCCTGGGAGCAGCTGGTGAGTAGATGACCAGGGTGTGCAGCTATGTACCATGCAGAGAGTGGAGTGTTAGACATGCACAATGCATGCTCCTGAGGGAGGGAGGGACTGCCCACCATGCTGTACAAGCCCCTGGGAAGGTAGAAACACGTGGAGCTGATCTTCATTGGTTTTCCGATACATCAGCCACACAGGGAAAAGAAAGATGCTCGGCTTAAGTGACTCTGAAAACTGAGATAAGGAGAATGAGGCTTTTAGTTCTTGCAAACAACACGCTCCTTATCTGTCCCCCTTATGGCACTCCTCTGGTCCTTACTGAGCTGTGCTCTCACGGACCTTGAACTCACCTGACCACAAGCTTCAGGAAGAAAACCACAATGCAAAACACCCTTTCTCACGCCTTCTCCCCAGCTGCCCCTTTCCTCAATTTTAGGTAGAGAAGAACAAGTGTATCCACATTAACATAAAGGGGTTCTGTGCCAGGTACATATTGGCAAGCAGAGAGATGACTCCTGATTGTCCTTGGGCAAGCGAAAACCAGCAGCTCCTGCCCTCAGCATCCCAGATCTGCAGGCAAAACAGAAGGAAGAAAAGCTCAGCCTGCTTGTGGAGGGCAGTGGGAAGTTGAGCAAGAAGTACTCTGCTTCTTCAGAGCATTTTGCTGAAGGGAACTCAGGCACAACTACAGAGACAGCTTCAATTCTGGCATTTCCCAGTTCCTGAGTAATTGACTTCACATTTATAAATGCTCCTCTAATGTCAGCAAAGGGCACACATTTATTTCGCACAGATTATATATGAGTTGCATATTCAGAATTTAGGAAATTTCTGCAGATTTGTATTGAAAGAATCAGAGTATTGTATCAGTAGCTTCTACAGACCTCAACAGTGGACACAGAAAAGAATTTAGCATCTTCAGATATGCGAAGGTAAAATATTGGTCCTGTATGGCCTTGACATTGGCTGAAATTTAGAAAAGAACAACGCTGTGATAAGCAGTTTCCATCTGTGAGTTTCTTACTACACCAAGTCAAATGTAATGGGCCCAAATCTATTAACACTTGTGTTTTGGAGAGCAAAGTTGTGCAAGTTTTCTCAGGAAGGTTTAGCCAGCAACAGCAACCCTTCACTGAAAGGAAACCAGAGGTACTGCATGCATTTGCCTGAAGAAAGCAACTTTTCCTGCTAGTTAACATTCCTCCATGTCTTCTTCGTGCCCTTGTTGTCAACTCCCCTGCAGACTCTAAGTCAGCTGGGCTCCTATCAACCCCTCTTTGATCAGTGCCCAACAGGTTTGTAAGTAGGTTTCCAAGAGCCTTGACAGTGTACAGTGATGCACCAGGACCCTGCACAGGGCCAAAAGCCCTGCTTATTTGACAGACATGTTTGGGCAGAAACCACTGTGGGATCAGGAGTTTAGGGATGAGGATCAGCTCCAGCCAAGCTCCTGCTGAAAACAATTTGTGTTTCTGCAAAGCATTTATTTATAGAAGTGTTTTTATTCTGGGGTTTGTATAAGCACTGGGATTGCAGTATTAAGAGCAATGAGTTGCAATGCTGCTCTCTGGGGTGTCTGGTAGTACCCAGAGCAAAGCAACAGAGGTGTACTCCCGAGCTCACAGTTGACAAGCACACCAGCACGAATGGTGCACCTTGGAAAAACACAGAAACCTCACTCAGCACAGCTGGGCAGCTGGCGGGTGGTGGGATGTCCAAGCCCTTCACAGTACTGACCAACTTTTGAGAATCCAGTATTATGATCCTGAGTCACTACATTTTCCTCTTACATAATTTTAGAAGTAGTTAACTCCTCTCCTTTTTATAATCTCGATGTATTTTATTATTCCTCCTCCCATACCCATAAGATTTCCTAATCCTTGATAAGAGTTACTGAGTTTCCCATCAGCTGACACAGAGCTCTCTTGCCCTGCCCTAATATGTGACCACAATCCCAGCCTCATGGATATTTTTTTTCACCTTCCTTTGAATTTATTCCAGTTTGTTAACAACTCTTATCCTAAGGATCAAGGTGGACTGACTGCAGCTTTGCTGGTGTCTCTGCATGTGCTGCTCGTACCCCCTGCACAGGCAAGGCACAAACACCTCTCGTGCCAGCACCTGGGAAGCTCTGGGCAAGGGGGAGCAAGCAAAAACATCATAGGGACCAAGGGTTTCTGTTACTAAGAAAAATTAGAAAATAAGAAAAAAACAAACAGATTGGTGGAGTTGAGTTGAGATAGAGTTGATGTTCTGTCTTCCCCTTTGATGTCCCTCTAGCTTTCCATGCAGCATGGAAGCTGCACAGAGGTAGATCTGGTATGTCTGTAATCTGCTGCTACCTCTTGGATTCCAGAAAACGCTGCCACAGAGTTTCAAAGCAGAATAATTGTCTCTTACTAACTTTATAACCTTGAATTAAGCAGTCTCCACTTACTATCTACACAGGAAAAATGAACTTTGTGCCTGAAAAACAATGTGTGTTTAATAGGCAGATCATGAAGTAAGAGAGTAGCTGTGGTTGTGCCAGTGCCAGCTCTTACAGATAACTTTATGTCCACCCTCTGCCTGGTCAAAGGAAGCTAAAGACAATGTGGTATCAGCCTTGTCTAGTTACCACATTTAGGCTGAAAAAAAATAACCTTCCTGACATTTATTGGGTCTGCACTGTAGATGGGCCATTAACCTTGTGCACATTCTTCATATTACACTGATAATAAAATTTGACTAACTCACAGTGCTGCTGTTAGATAGAAATTGTACTTTGTGTTGAGGTTACTGGAGGGAAGGTGTTATTCTTACATATCAAATCACAAGAAGTGATTTGAGGTAACAAAACAGCACATTTTTTTTCTTCTACGTGCCTGGGGACAGAATGACATAGGGGCTGAATTGCGAAGGAAAAGAATGAACTACAGAGGTTTCCATGTTCCTCGTGAAAATTATGTTTTTTAAGAGGCTTTGCTTATGTGGCTAGGCAGCGAAGAGGATCTGTAAGTAACTGAAACAAAAGAACAGTAGTCTCATCACTAACTTTTGTTCTGGATGACAGTGAAGGATAGCGTAAAGAAAAAAAAAAAAATTACCAGCAGTTAATTTCCACTATTTCAAACAGTTCAGCTAAGCCCAGAGAAAACAAATGTATGGGTTTAAAGATGGTTGCTATAGAAACAAGAAGAGATTTTATAGTTGCTTATGAGAGCAAAGGAGGTTCTGATTGATAAGACAATTGCATTCAAATAGTCACTATGGAAACCCAAGGTGATCTGAAGGAGACGTGACTCCTCTCCCTCTGCTCTTCTGGGCAGATGAAGAAAGCCTGGGTGGGGGAAGGTCTGGGCTGGGTAATAAAGCACACTGTAGAAAGGCAGCACAGTGCTCATTGCAATGCTAGAGGTGCTCAGCATTTCTCATTTCAGAGCTGTGTGAGTGCTAATCTCTATATTGGTGAAATACCTTTATTTACTTACACTTGAAAGGTGGGGTTTTTTCTCTCATTGAAATCAATAGGAGCTCTGAAGTTGACTTCTTTGGGAGTGAAGGAGATTTTAGAGACCTTTCCATGTCTTCACTCCATCAAAGCAAGGAAGCACATTTGTGCATCTCCCATGGAGCTCAGTGCTCGACAGCTGCCTGTGCTTTGCTGAAATGGGGCCACAGAGTTGCTGAGCACTTTTCACCTTCTGGAGCAAGACCTGTGCTTGCACCACGGTCTCAGAAATAGGATGGAAAGCAAACTGAATATGCAAATCTTCTCCTTTTAGATTAGTTGTTTAAGGACCAGACAAAGTTAGCCTGCACATGACATAACAGATTAAGTAGCTTGATAATACCTCAGTAACCAATTAACTTTTCAATATCCATTTTTTAAGTTATTAATAGAAAGTTAGATTAAAGAGCAGGTGCTCAGCACTACTGGACAGAGCTGAAAACCAAAAAAAAGTTACTCCGTATGTCTACTACTATCGTATCTTGATTAATGCGAAGTGCTAATGCTGTGGATATCAGCTCTGGGTATTTGAAGTATACTAATTCCCTAGTAAGGGTTCCAACTGGACCAGACACCCAAGGGCCAGACCCTCCTGGTTCCTCTGCCAAGCCTAGATACACTCTTCTCCTATATCATTCAGACAATCTTTGGTTCACACTACCCACACACAATCAAATCCTATAGATATTAATCATCAGAGGTTTTTATCTTGCATTATTTCCAAGGAGCTATAAAGAACTAACTAGTTGGCAGTCTCAGGAAAATACTGGTATTTCTGAGATTTCACCAAGTTCCCAGTGCAAATGTGCAGACAGAAGGAAACAACGTTGTCTGGAGAAAACCTGAGGATGCAAGTCTGGACTGCAGGAGTACAGTACCAAGCAGCATGAGTTCCTTGCAACTCTCATTCCCCTGGGTTAGTTTCCAAAGCTGGTAAAAGTGGCCAGAAAATTAGTCCAGCCCTGCTGCAAGGCTACTCCCTTTTCTAACCAGCCTTGATGGGTTTAGAAATTGCCCTCCTATGTAGAAAACCTAGCCAGGCTTGTACAACAGGAAATATAGCAAAGAATCCCCAATTAGAAAAAACGAACCCCAAAAGAGGATGCTGCCTCTGCCGCCATCATCAGAGGAAAAGTTTAAACCTCAGGTTACTCCTGCTGACACTGTGGTGGGGCTGGAAGCAGGGAGAGCTGGTCAGACACACATTATCTTGAAAGAAATTCCTTCTGGTTTTAAAGATAAGCAAAAATTGTTACCTATTACTAAATCTGTTGACTCATGACTTGAGGTAGAAATCACTGCTTTAATGGAGTCATAATAATTCAGCTACACAGAATGAGAGATAGAGGATGGTATTTAATAAAAGATGTGCTCACAGGAAGGTTCAGTCTGCTGGGCATGTTTCTGTTCTGGTTTTGTGTCTGTAGAAAGGAAACACGTAAGTAAATAAATAGGAACAAGGTAAGCTCTTTGAATGGGAGTGAATGATGTAAACACGTGGCTTAGCCTTTTATCCTCAGTACAGTGCTGCTCACACTCTCCCTCTTCAAATAACAGAGCAGCACCTTTTTATTTATATTTTTGGGGTTTTTTTAGCCTGTGTAACCCAATCTCCATGCACCTTCCAAAACATGTAAGTCACACCCAGAGAGAGAACAGCACCCTTGAGGAGAATGTTTCACATACTTTCAGCTTTAGTAGTTCTGGGAAAAAAAAATCAAGGTATAAAGGTAGGGCGAAAGTCAGCATCCTGTCCTGGAGTGTGTGGAAGGCCCCTGAGAGGGATGGCAACATGTTTTTCCACCAGTGATCACATCTCCCAGAGCATGCATGTGAACCTGTCAGCTTTTTCCCCTCAGCAGTGAGGATGGATAGCACTTCTTTCCCAGGGCTGAGAAAAGCTCAGGAAGATGCTTTTCTGAGAGGCTATCACTTTTTTCCTCTGGGCTGAAGCAATCACAGGGCATCCCTTCTGGAAGCATACGTTACCTGGTATTCCCTGCAAATCATTCCGACTTGCACAGGCTTCCCTGGACCTCAGCAACTCCATTCAGGAGGCATAAGCTGTCTCCTACAGACTGCTTCTGCAGGCTCCACTTTGAAACCTGTCCAAGGAGATGGTACAATTTGCTCTCTTCCTCCCACCTTCCAATTTTAAAGAAAAAAAACCTAAATTTTTATGATGGCAGCAAAGCAGCATTTTGAGAAAACAGTCCATGAAAGCAACCAAACTCGTAGGGGTTTGAAACCCTAAAGCTCTCAACACTGTGGGATGTGTTTTGCTTTCGGAGCCCAATTCTTCAGCTCTCTGAAAAGTGACAAGTAGCTGTGAGACTTATAGCTGTTCCCTGGTAAATACCATATATAAACTAGTGGATAGTGTAGTGTTTCTCTGAGAAGCATTTAAGGGCATTAAGCACCATCTGCTGGTTCCAGCATGAAAAAGGCAACCAGGAATTTTTCACCTGGTTGCATGTCTCTTCATCTATTCTAGTTTTAGGGAAAACACAAAGAAACTGGCTCAACAACATCAAAATAGAGAAACCAGTATGGGTATTCCTAACCTGGACTAGAATTCCTTAGGAACATCAGTTGTCCTACAGACAGACCAAGATAACACAGGACAAAAAGAAGACTGTTTAGTGCAGTGAAAATCCACAATAATTTTGTCAGCGTTAAAACTGAGCACCATAAAGACCTTCATTTACCACTTGGTTTTGCATTATATTTGAAACATAAGTGCTTACCTACACAGAAGACATGAGCCAAATATTGACACAGCCTTAAAAATAGAAACAGACAAATGTTTTGCAAGAAAATTGTATGCACAGATTCATTTTCACCGCTCAGTCCCTGATCTCAAATAAAGATGTGGGGATTTGGCACAAATATAGCGGGGCAGCTTTTTGCAGATGTCTAATTCATGTTGTAGATATTGGTTACCAAAGGACCAGTGATTAAGCCGTTGAGAGCTGAAGGCACTCATCAGCTTTGCAAGGCTGCTCAGCAATTTGCAAAAACTGAACCCAGAGCACTAATAAAAGTAATGAATATGTGAGAATTGCCAGCTCCCAAATAACGAGCAGAACCACCCCCAGCCTTTTGCATTCTATGTAAGACAGAAAATGCCACATTCACAGTTAATTCCCGTCTCTGTCGGTGGGTGTGTGGAGCCCCGGCCTTTAAACAGCTTGACCCACACGGCAGCAGTGCCTCCTCCATCCAAGAAACCTCATCCCCCTGCCTTGGGGTCTGCATGGACTGGCCAGAGCAGCACACAATAGCTCAGGGCATCTGTGCACATCAGAAAGGAATTTCCCACTCCTTCCCTCCCCAGGGAGCACTGGGGTTTGTATTACAAAGAGCTAAGGAAGGAAGGCTTGCTCAGGTGCACAAGAAAGGGGTTCCTTCTCCCTTGCTCAGTCTCAGCACTGTACACCCTGCTTGTTCTGCCAGGCAGGGACAAAAGCAGCAAGATACTAATTTTGCTGGCTCTAACCCAGGGGGGTAATCTGGGTAGAAGCATGTTCTAATCCTTAGAAGATGCTTCTTCATTTGGAGCTCCCTACTCAGACTACATCTCTGATACACAAATGTTGAGGTTTAGTTGTTTTAAGTCTACTCTTGCTTTTGACTGCAAGATGAATCCCAGTGAGTAACCTCATCCTGACTAGGTCCATGGGAAATTATAGTAGTTGCTGTTTCGTGCTTCCACAGAAGAAACAAACAGGAGGTGGCTTAGCACTCTGCATTGCTGTGATCAAGTTGGTGAACTAAGAATGCAACATCTCTGGTTAGATTAGAATGAATCTCTGGAGAGTTCCTTATATCCACAACCCCTGGCTTATTGAGAATCAGATGAATGGCAGGTGTTGGGGGTTTCACTTCGGTACAAACCCCTCAAATGGCTTCTTTTAGCCTCTACTCTGCAAACTAGACAACTTAATGGTAAATGCTGGATATGCTCATGTGGCCATAATCCACTGAGAATGCCTTACTCAGATCAGGAGATGTTATTTCAATGCTAATGCCAGCACTCAGGTCATCTAATGCATCATTAAGTACAGCTTGACCCTACCAGTATCTTTAAACATTATCTATCAGCAAAATCCAGCTTCACTAAAGTCTCTGCTGAAACATCCTCATTATTCCATTACTGTAGCTCCACAATAATGTGTTCATGCATTGCAAGGTTTATTGCTTCATCACGCCACAAACCCATCCTTTTGTTTGGCAAAGGTCCTACTCTTACACTTGTTTACAAACAAATAATACTAAGATTCCCAGGAGCTTAATTGCTTTTGTTTGCAATACTACTGCTTAATATTTGTTGTACTAGGGCAGTTGTTTGTAGGTATTTATTATGATTCCTTGTAGTACCTGGCAATAAACTGTGAAACATCATGTGCCAAATTAATAGGAACATGGCTTGTTAATTTAAAAAGGTGCCCTAAAGTACATGTTTCATTTAACAAAATGATTAGTTATAAATATTATATTTCAACAGCAGGCTTTTTGGTACGTTACACAGTAGTTAACAGGGACATTTAGTCGAACTGGGTCCAACCCTGCTTTTTGCGACGTGGAAGGGAGCAGGATTAAATCTATTCACCCAGTGCTTTCCTCAGGTGAATGGTCCCTAACTTCTGCAGCAGAAGGCAAAATGCCTTTCTGTTGAGGATTTCTTAGCAAAGAATGGACATGTGAGCAATCCGGCCTGTTTAGCAGAAGAAGCCTGGGCCTCAGTCA
>JAAGNO010030986.1:37721-48644 GCA_033439905.1 Ceryle rudis
TGCATGATAACCAATTAAGAGTGGGCTTAAGCTGCTTAGCCAATAATAATGTTACAGGTAGCATATGCATAGAGGGGCGACTATATAAACCGCACCCTGTAGTTAATAAAGTGTCATTCACTTGATCACATTGGTCTGTATGTGATTGTCTGTTATGTTCTCCCGTACCTTGCTCTGGGAGAGGTAATTTCCCTCCATCCCCAGTGTAAAACAGGGAATGGCTAGGCATGAGGAAGCATTGGGGTCACTGGCTAAGCTGGTGACTGCATGGCACTGTCAATCAGTGTCATCTCCCATTTCTACTGAACATTACTAAGTGCCAAATATTTTAGAGGCAGGTCCTTAACAGACATTAGCTGCATTTCACATTCAGTGACCATCAAGTTCAGGATACACCTATATACTACTGTTTATGTCTGACTTCAAGCCAAATAAACACCCAAGCACATATAAGGCAGCAAGTAGAGTAATAAAATTAAGATTATAATGAAAAGAGACAAAGTGGCCTATTTATTGATATAGTTCTGTACATCCAACAGGATATTGTGACAAAACATCACATGAGATTTAATTGCTGTAAGGCAACAGTGCAAGCAGGAACCACTCCTGCTCTTCCCAGGAGGAGTCTGCTGTACTGTGTCATGACAGCAAAACTCAATACCCACTTAGGCTTATCCTTGATGAACTTCTGCTAAAAAGCAAGCAAAGATGTTCCCAACCCCACGCTCTGTGAAAGGACAAGGTGCTGCTGTCAGGTCTAGTCTCTTTGTGTGGTGGACCTTTGACACCTCCAGGGACCTCAGACAACTTGCAGAGATATTACATGATCCCCACCAGCCGGAGTGCAGTGTATATTACATCGTATTAAATATAACGGGGAATGAAAAGCCATCACCCACCTGGGATGAGCCTGTTGCTTGTCACCTGGAAAAGCAATTATTCCACAACACCCTGGTTAGGGGGGCTGACCCTTGCCTTGTGTCTTCATAACATATGGCCACATTTGGGAGTGGCATGGTGAAGCTCAGGTGGTTTTTGGAAGAGTGTCCAGCATGTGCTTACTGCTGTGCAAGGAGAGGAGCAGGGACAGGGGTGTGGACCCTGCTTTTGGGTCAGTTTGAGCAGGATTAAGATATTAGGATCATTTTCTTAACCACTTGCTGTTTGTACAAAACCCAAGAAAGAAGCTTGGATTCTTTCCAAGCAACCTATCATCTAAAATAGAACAAAAAAGTGTGTTTTATGTAAGAATTTTAATGTGAAAATTTGAATCTCATTTAATACTTCATCTCTTTAATACACCATAAACCATGACTTAAATCCTACTGATGATCTTCTGAGGCTGCAGTTCTTACTCCTGTATTTGGCCCAAAGCCTTGTTCCTCAAGTGAGAAAAAAACAGATTAAAAGACCCTGAAACTGGCTTCCATGCACATCCACCCACTGATTTCTTCCTGTTGCAATATAGACATTTTTTCAGCAAAGTTTTTCAACTTGCTCATGACTCTGAAACGTGTGTAAAATACAACTTTGAGACAAACATGTTATGCGAAGAATAACTGAATTACTATGCTTTATTTCCATAACAGATTTTTGCTCAGCTGGAAATAGTAGATGGGTTTGCAGTCTCAGTTTCCATACTGGTTTCTGGACAAGTATCAGAATTTAAGGAATAACTTTTTTACCATATAAAAATCAAGTGACTCCAGTTATGGGTTCTTTTTACATAAAAATGCCAAATCCATCAAGACTGAGCAAAATTTAATGTGGCCCAAATATTGGTCAATTCCATTTGCAGAGTTATCCTGCAGTACTACGGTTTTTACTTAAGGCAAACAACCCCCCCTTCTTCCCAATTCCCATAAACAAGTAGCCATTATGGACACAGGGAGAAACTATATGTTTAAAATATAGTTTTTCTGTATTACATATTTTAAAATTTCTAATATTCCGGTTTTCAGAATAATTTTGGGAAGTTCAGTGGCTACAACAGCACAGAGGCTGTTGAAGAATCTCCCATCTGCAGGATAAGATCCATAGAGCAGAGCCACCCTTTAACAAAATATGATTTTGCCTCAGTCTTTTAAAAATTGGAGTTCATGTACTGTGCTGTGCTGTGTGGACTCATGCACTTCTTCATTACCCGCTTCAACTTTGCTACCTGAATTGATTTATAGCCCTTCTTTTCCAGCTCCTGGGAGTGGCAGAAAGATTATATTTAGTTTGCTTAAAAATCATTTATTAGCGAGTGTGTTAATGTGAATCTACAATTCTGGGTAATTTTGTCTAGATATACAATAATTTTCTTAAATCCAACATGAATTCATTATTCCAGCAGTTGAGAAAATCTATCTTTGAGTTAACATCTTGGGGTGGATGCTTTCACCTGATTCCAGCAAATCACAACCAGGCTTAAATCTCTTGTGCTCTTTGCAGCTTCACTGTACTATTTAATAAAACAAAAACCTGTTTGGCTACTTTTTAGTTATCTGGATACAGTAGTATAAATGTTGTTAAATAACGAAGGAAAACAAAAGCAGGAAATAAGCCCAGGGTTTTCTCTGCACTACAAAAGAAATTATGGTAATTTCAGCCTCCTTAGAAATAGTGTGTACCAAGTACAATTGCCGGACAATTTTTCCTGGATACTTAAAAGTGATCCTCTTGCCTCCTCAAGAATGGAGACCTCTATCACCCCTTTCTGATAGGCCAGAGTGGATCTATCTGAATGGCATTCAGGACTGGAAGATTAAGATTTTTGATATGGAGTTGGATGAAGACATCCTGATCATCCATTCCCTGGTTTTGAGAAAGGTATAACATATTTGGGCAGCCTGTCTGAACAGCAGAGGCTGGCAAAGAGTACAGGGAACAGAGGTGGCTGGTGGTGTTTGCCACCTGCATGGGAAGTAGTTGGGGTGGCAAGACAGAAATTCCCCTGAAGCCTCTGCAGGTATGGATATCCCTCTTGGCCTTCCTGGGCTTGGAAAGTGGAGAGCAGTTTTCATGCAGTGGCTGGTGGGTATACCATGTCGCCAGTCATCTGGGAGTGTAAACCAATGCCCCCACTGCACCCCCAGCTCCACTGCAGCCCTGTCCCCATCCCCATCCCCACCTTTGAAAATGTGAAAATGTGCTTTCCAGGAGACTCTAACCTGAGAATGGCCAACTCATTCACACTTTTCCTCTCTCTTGCCATCTCTGAAACTTGATGTCTAATTCAGGCTGATTTTTTTCCTTCTTGCACATATTCTTTGGCCTCTGACGCTTCCTCCTCCCTGGCTGCTTGGGCTTGCTCCTTTCCTTGATCCCTCTGTTCCACTTTTTACCTATTCAGGTCCTTATTCCTCCTCTCTTCTCTTTCCTGAGGCTCAGCCTGTTGCAGAATTCAGCCCACAGAGCAACTCCCATGGAAAAAAGTGGAGAAGCTGGGTGAGCACTGCATCCCCTCTCCATAGTGACGCCCTCTGGCCAGCCCATGTCACCTCTTCACTCAGCCTTTGCCTCCTCCTTTCTTTGTTGTTCCTCATGTCCATAAGGGCAGTCTGAGCCATGACTCAGTGGGCCAGTTGCAGGATGAGTGATCATGTCAGGTCATCTAGAAACCAGGGCTGTCTGTTTATTTTTTAAACGGTTGCAGCACTATTCCCAGGACTTGAACCCAGCTTGCCAGGCATTTTTGCACTTCTGGCAAGATGCTTCATCTGCAGAGCTCCCCTCCCCCTGCAGCTGGACCCTTGACTCCATGGCAAGAAATTTGCCAACCTGAAAACCTGGTCTTTTCATTACTGCTAAATTCCCATACTGGATCAGCATCCTGAGCTGAAGTACAGTCAGGAGCACAGGCAGAAACCTCAGTTGCCCCTGCTCTGCACCATGGCCATGCTGAGCACCTCCAAGATTGACTCCAGCCTCTCATCTCATGGACAGCAGCAGGAGAAGGGATGTATTTAGCTGCCTGATTACAAATATTTTGGAAAGTGAGCAAACGAATAGCTCTGCCTTTTTTGTTGTGCTGCAGCCTGCTTTGTGTAGGCTGCCCAACCTACAGTTGTCTTTCTAAGCAGGTGCCAGGTTTCCTCCTCCACCAGAAAAGTTCTTTCCTTTCTGACAGCTTTTGGCTCCTTTCACGTTACAAGCTCTCAAAAGCAGCTGGATACCAATCCCAGAGAACAGATCCCTTTTCTCTTCCTAAGATGCTTCCTCCTCCAGAGCCAGACAGTGGGTGTCATGCTGAAGGAGAGTAAATTTATCACCAGCAAAGCGCTCGTGCCACCAGCAACCACAGGCTGGGCAACAGCTCTATGCTGGGGAGACTTTCCTTACTCCACCTAAACCTTGTGCTCCTTAAGGAGACCCCTTGGACAAGGGGCTGTGTCTCTTGCAACCACTTGGCACAGTCCTGATGTCCTTAGTGGATCCAGTTGTTCCAGTGGAACACTAGTCTCGACCTGCTCTGGGCATTTGATTCCATGCTTGTGTAAAGACAATTTTGTTGGCAAACCCATACCTGAAATACAGAAGTCGGCTTCTGAAGGTCTTCAAGAGAAATTTGTTGTTCAATGTGCCAAAGTAACAGAACAAAGCAGGTGGTGAAGAAAAAAATCGCCCACAGCGCTATTAGTCACACTCCCAGTAACGCTGCGCAGTGAATTGTCTAGGTGCCTGGTGTGCACGCTTTTGAAGGGGCAGGCCTGAATTAATTAGCAGACACTTCTTTTCCTCTCAGATTATTTTCTTAAATAAATTTATTGTATCTATGAAAACAAGATCCCCTTTATGCATATTCTCTAAATACAAATCTACCCTGTACCTACTGAAGACAGTTGAGGATTCAACACTATCTTTGAAGGCAGCATCTTATTTTTAATTCGCTGGTGTCTCCTCATTGTAAGTCTTCTCTTGATAGCTGCTGGGGGCTCACTACACTCCTGAATTTGTATATAGCTCCTAGTAAAATCAAATGTGGTTATGGAGAAGCAAAATATTTTCTGTACCTTTACAATGATCCAAGGAAAGTGCTTTTGTCGATTTTTCCTCTCCCTTTCTTTGGATCAGGGAGACATAGTGTTTACTGAAAATGCTCCACATACTGTTATTAATTCAGCAGAATGACAGGAAACAGTTTAAAATTTTCACAGAGCTGCATTCGTCAATAATTTACTGCATAAATAATGTTCCTTGAGCAGAAGTCATTAACAAGATCCTGAGATAGTAAGGGATGGGACAGAGCAGCACTTCATTATCAGTATGCAAACCCCTGATGGCACCACCCAGGGCTGGATCCAGAGCCATGCTGTCATGCTGCTGAGACCGTACAAAGAGCCTAGAACCAGGGTCTAACTGCTGAATTGGACACTGGACAGATCCTACAAGAGAAGCAGTAGTGTGAGAGCAGCAAATGGAACAACCACAGCAGACATGTTTGCACTAAGCACAGGAAAACTTTGGGAAAGGAGCTGAGGAGAGCAGGAGGTAAGAGGGGCAATACTGGGAGTGATACAGTTCTGCTACCAGCTCTTCCCCATCCAGAGGCAGTCCCAGCAGGGTTATACAGCCATCTCTGAGTCCCTGGAGAGCCCAGCCCTGGCAGCTCCAGCCACTGCTCCTGTTGGTAGAGATCTCTATATGGCTTCCCCATTTTTTCCCCACTGCTGCATGGCAGGGGAGAGGAAAGGAGTGAGCCCCAGGTTCACATTTCCCAGAGCATGGGGAGGGAGAGGAATCTTCCCTGTATCAGGAAACCTCAGCCAGATTTTAACTCTATTTTAGCCCCTTGTTACAGCCATCCCAGCCTTGGCTCGTTCTCTTGGTGATGCCCTCAGATGGAGTCACTGGCTGGTTTCCTTACCACTCTTTCTTGCATGCCCAGACAGTGGCAAAGCCGAAGGATGACCAGACAGACTCCCCACACCAGCAGTTACAATGCATATTCATGCAGCCATCATAGTGTGTGTGCAATACTTAGCATTTATATTGAGAATTTTGCCGAGTAGCAGACATAGATTAAGGTTCTAATTCTGCTCTTGAATACCATTATCTGCTACTAGTCTTTCTCCCCTCATCCTGCTTTCCTGAAAGTGAATAAATAATTGGCTGATGAGAGAAATATCATTTCTTTATTCAGAGTGTTTGGTCTTGTGGAAATCTGTTATTCACACCATGTACGCTTAGGTCCTGCACACAGCTTCATCGTTGTCATTCCCCATGAATCAGTTTATGCTGCTGTGTCCTCTCAGAGACCCAGCTCTACTCAGGAGAAAAATCAGCCAATATTCATGGAGAGAAATTTCCTCCAGTTAATTGTTTATTCCACGCCTGTCAATCTGCATCTCCTGCCAGAGGTTTCACATCCTGTTAGCTTTTCTTTTCTTCAGGCAATCCTGTAGGCTCCAGCATCCCAACTTCTCTGTCTTCTGCTACCCACATATTCTTGTATTTCCTCCTCCATCACTTGGAGGCTGAACTCAGTCACGAAAAACAGAGTTTTACCTCAACTACATACTTGGTGGGGTTCACTGTCAGCTTGTGGCCCTGCTAATACAAGTGAGTGTCTGGGAATGCCTTGCCTGAGCAGAAAACTTCAGTCTGGGTAGCTCATGCTATGCAAGGTTTGATTTCTCTGCCAGATCAGAGCTACCTGTTGAAGAGGCAGTAGCTAGGACTATTTGAAGTTTGAACTGCATAGTCACTTGGATATGTTTCTGTCTGGCTCATATGCTGCCTTACACATGAACGGCTACCCACGTAATTCGGCAGGCCGTGAACAGGGTGGAGGGGTTCCGTGCTACTGGGTAATTAGGTTCTCCCAAACCACCAGTGACAGCTCTGTATCTGGCTGCCTGTCTTCTTTTTGACAAATCCTACTCACAGCAGAGACATTCAGAAGTTGGGGGATGCACACTGTAATATTCATCATACCCTTCCTTTCCAGAGGCTTTTTGAAGGGTTGAAGTGATGCTGAGCACTTGGACTCTCTGATACTTTTACCATGAACCCAAGGGAGTTACCCTTTTGCTGCCCTCTCCATGCGTCTTTCTGGGCCCCTCTTCCTGGGCTGCTTCCCTGTAGCTGGTACAGGAGGTGCAGCTTGAAACCCAAAGACTCCTAGACAAGCCAAGGCACTCAGGGTGCAGGCATCCTGTGGCCAGTGGCCCATGGAACTCGGTCAGCACCCTGGCATTACTAGGAAGAGTTTGGCTCCAGGGTCTTCACAGCAGCGTTTTGGGCAGCTGTAGGCAGCACTAGGCAGCTGTTAAATCAGCACTTAGTCTCCACTTTTCCAGAGTAAACCAACTCAGGTCCTTCAAGCTCCCCTCCTGGGTTGTGTGCTCTAGGTCATTACCACCTTGTCAACCCTCTGCTGGCTCTTCTTCCATTGCTCCATAGCTCTTTTGAACTAGGACACCCTAAACTGGATAATATTGTATATTATACTGCAGCTGTTACTCATATACCAGCTCTCTTCATCTATCTCCTTTTTGCTGCCCTTTCAATTTGTCCTGGTTTGAGTGAGAACAGACTAATGCTGTTCAGTGATTTCACTTTTCAGCTCAGTTCTTCTAACAGCACTGTCTGAAGTTGCCAGCCTGTTTTCACAGGCAGTGTCTGCTGCTGGCAGTGATAACACCCCATGGCTAGAGTTACTACCGAGGATTGGTGTGCAGACCAAGGCCACTGCTGGATCTTGTGTACCATGCTGGGGGGTGCAGAAAGTAAAAGGCCACAGCCACAGGGAGGAGCGGGCAGGACAGGTGACCCCAAACTGACCAGTGAGGTATCCAGCCCATATACAGCATATTTGGTATAAAGCTGAGGAATCATGAGGGTCTTGCCCCTCTCTTTGCCCTCTTGGCCCACTTTGCCAACTTTGCTCAGCTTGGCTCAGGTCCTCTTCCAGTTTCTTCCTCAGAGCATCCAAGGAGGCCTCTGTCCGTTCTGCCTTCGATCCCAGTCGGTGTGTTCCTGAATCCGGTACCAGAATCCAGCTCCTGAACACAGCTCCCATCTGCTGCGGGGCCCAGTCTGGGACTCTCCCCGTGCCTGCTCCACAGCATCAGCAGTGATGGTGATGTAATTACCATCAGGGGGGTTGGGTTCAGTACCACATAGCCACATAGCACAGGCACTCAAAAAAAATCTCAGTATGTCCAAAGACCTCACATCTTTTTGCATGCTTTACAAATCAATATTACCTTCTCATTATAACCTTGCCCCATGTCAGAAAGCTTGACCAAAAATGTTAGGCTACTCATGTGCCAAGAACACTCTCTGCCATGTTCACTAAAATAATCTTGTGTTTTTTCCTCCTTTGCTGTAGTACACAGACTTCCTTGTACTCATGTATTTCACATATATCTATTACATATACTTCATCTGTATACTCCCATGGTGTAGCTCATCACTTTCTGGGTTTGTAGAATCACTAGCTCAGTGGGATCCTGCTCCAGAGTCAGGGCTTCTGCCTATCACAGCAGCTACTGTTAACAGGAACATGCTCAATCCTGAAAGCAACAGAATGATGTCCTGGTTGGTGCTTTCCAGCACGTGCTCCAGCTGCATCTGTGGAAAACAGAGATGAAAGCTAATTTAAGGGAAGAAGAAAACTGTGGTATAAAAAACAATCCTGAAAACATAATTTTCAAGTGACAATGATGCTCATGCAGTGAGATTGCAGAAAAGAATTGTATTTGCCAGAAGAAGAGTCTGCCATTTCCAAAATATTAGTAATCAAACACACTGCATGAAAACAATATGCATGTAGCTCAGATCCCTATAATCAACAACCAGCTTGTTTCTTCCAGGCTCCAGGATGCAGAAAAAAACCCAAACCAAAACAAAGTATCACTGATACACACTTGAGCAGAGATTACAACTGGCAGAACACTAATGATCCCTGCTTCCTGTAAATCATGCCTGTGAGCATGCCTGTGAAATTGTGTGATGGAGCAGTGGTCCATATGGCAGGTGGTATTCCAGGTCGCCCGTGAGACCATCATGAGGCACAATGTCACCGCTTGTCAGTGGTGAGCTTAAAATGGTGAGGAGGTGCCTGGCTCATGCATTACTGAGATTTTTTTTTTCTGTTATCTTTTACAGCCACAGAGTGAGAATTATTTCTCCTAACACAGCAGCAGCAGCAGGGGAGGAGGTGAGGGAAGGCTGTACGTGACTGCCACATTGAGCTGTTAGCATGAAATGCACACATAAAGCTACAAGCAGGGCAAAAATGATTGAGTCCTAAGCTCTTTTCACCTCAGGATGGAATTTGTGTCACATCCACACAGAAGCCAGTTACCAGAGACTGCTGTAACCATGGCTGAGTGGTACCAGATGTTTGTATTTTATCTCTAACAGTCCTCATTACTCCACTGCCTTAAGTGCTACAAGAGCTTCCAAGATAAGCACAATGCAAGAGAGTAGGGACAAGTGCCCTGCTGTGGATGGGCAAGATAAAAACAAAAAGGAGAACAGGGAAAATGTCTGCTGACAGCAACTAAGGATGCCTTGGTTGCAGTATTGAGCCACCATGTCTTGGTAAGTCAGTCAAGCCACAGAAAGAGTTGGAAAGGGCTAAATTCAGATCCAGATTTGGACACTTTCATTTTCTGGATGTAAAATGTGAGCTGGGTGTCTGACCTCCTCCTACAGCCTAGGACAGCCACAGACATGCCCTGCACCCAGTGCACCACTCCACTGCCTGTAGGGTTCATCATGTGCCCATCTACAGGTTCCTAATGCCACCTGAGATCCCCTGCCAGACATTTATTTAGGAAGGTAGGCATAACAGCAGTCCTGAATCAAGCCCCTGTCAATGCAGGGAGTAAAACCAAGGAACTATTCAACTTGCCCCAAAGTGGGCACCCCTGCTGACCAGCTGAGCACCCTCCAGATGGGACTAGTTCGATCAAGTGAGTCTCCAAGGGCTGTAAAGGGAGCTTCAACACCCAGTTCACATGGAGCCACCTGCATTCAGCTATCCAAATGCAACTTCACTCATGGGACTGCAGAGCTGAATACCTCCTGTTTACACTGTCTTAGGTCTCCCCAATTGCTAGACAAGGTAACTTATCCTAGATCACTCTCAGTGAGAAATCTGAACACATGTGGGATAGGCTTTGAGAGTGTAAATACATAGTGACAGCATATTAGTTAATGGTTTGTACTTTGTTAAATTGCCATTACTTGAGTCTCTGTCTGATCTACAAAGGAAAAAGAAACCTGTTCTTGTGAAGCTGATTTCTTCTTCTTGATTCCTCATTTTTCTCTTAATTAAAAGGTCAATATTTGATTAAATAAATGCACCACTATAAAAAAATACTTTAGCAACCATGCACGTTTGTAGCTAGGTCTACTCTTCCTAGTTTAAAGGAAGAGCTGACTTCTCCAGGCATGTAGAAGCCCTGTTTTTGTGACACCTTGATTGTCCAGAAGACCTGTCCCTCCCTGTCACAGAGCTGCATTCCTGGGCAATCACAATGTTGCTCAGATAAACAACTGGCTTGTGACTTTGCCACAGCTCTAACCATGAGTCTCCTCGCACCCCACTCCTCTCTCAGCATCACAGAGGAAGATTAGGATGCACAGGGCACACAAGGCACAGGTGGTGAGACAGCACCACTCATGCCATGGTTGTATCTCTGTCCCCAACATGGCACCAAAATCCTGATGGGGAGACAAGCATTTATGACCTTGGGTTGGGGGATGCCGTGTAAAGGAGTACAAAGCTCTTCCTGTATTCCCTGACCCCCTTAGCAAAACAAAATGAAAAGCATAAACCACAGATCTATGCCAGGGAAAACAAATTACAAAAGAAAATGAAAAGTTAACAAACTAAAGCAATATCACACAAATTGTTCTCAACATATAGTCTCCTTAAGCTAAGAAAAAAAAATTGCGTCAGCTGAAAACTCTTAGTCCTAT
>JAAGNO010030986.1:62586-73792 GCA_033439905.1 Ceryle rudis
GATAGATAGATGTTAGGATGAAGGTTGGACTTGATGATCCTAGAGGTCCTTTCCAACCCTAATGATTCTGTGATTCTCTGTGGGCATTAACAAGACTCTGCAGCCCTGGTGGCACTTGCAAGCCCTGGCAGAGCAGCAGTTCTGGTGAAGAAGCCCCCAAGGGTCGGGTTTCTAGACAAGAATTAAAGATGTCTTCAGAGCCTGCTGCTATCCTGAGAAGGGGCTGGAGGGGGCATCATGCAAGAGAAGCTGCAGGAGAGCCTGTGGCTAAGCTGGATGCATGGTCAATGTAGTTGCTTCTGGGCAGGATGGACATAGCCACAGGTAACAGCTCAACAGGTACCGAGAAATGGTTGTGTGGTAGATGATGGGAAAGGCATAAAATACAGTCCCTTTTCACCATGCAGACCACTTACAGACAGGATTACAGAGTCTTAAAGATCTGCTGATAATCAAACCAAATGCTTGGGGGTAGCTGTCAAAGGAAAAATACAAGGTACCATTAGGAGAAAGAAGAGAACTAGTTCATTAATGTAGGGTAAGTCTCTCCCAGTGACTTATTTTCATACCATGCACAGACTTCATAAAAAGCAGTAGAATTAAACCAGCATTTGAAGCTGCCCTCTTGAGACTTTACTTGAATGTAATATATTCCAATTACTGTGTATTCAAAATTCCCATGCTAATATACAATCTGTAGAGACTTATAATGTGCGTTGGTTGAAATCTGACCTAAATTAATATAACTGTTTCTTTTTGCCTTTTCTTTCTTTCTTTCTTTCTTTCTTTCTTTCTTTCTTTCTTTCTTTCTTTCTTTCTTTCTTTCTTTCTTTCTTTCTTTTATCTACTTGGCTACAAGTGCCTCAAGGAATATTGAGCAGAAAAGACACAGAATAACTGGGGAGTGATTTTTGCAAGCAGCTCTTACAAGCCAATTGCTCAGAGCTAGTGCCAGAAAATAAGGGAAACCTTGTTTTATTAAACATGATTGCTGTGACCTTCTCTGGTTAACCTACAGAAGGAAAAATGAGACAGGCACTGTTTATGATTTGTTACTATTAGAGCTGGGCTGTTTTCAGTGAACCTGTGGAAGCTGGAATGTTTATTTGTATTTATTTTTCCTTTGGTTTAGCTCAAAAGAGCAAAATCAAATGAAACACATTCTAGGACTGCACATGTGTACCCATTTCTGAGTACTGTGACTGTGACCCCCTACTCTCACCTGCTTTTTCTCAACGAACGTCACAGCAAGTATGTCCTTATTTTCCGCCTTTCACGTGTAGAGAAGCTCTGCAATGGATATTGATCTTTGTCCTCCTTCCAGTGCAGAGATCGCAGCTGTACCTGCCCCTTGAGTGAGGGCCGATAAGGTAAGCTTCCTCCTACCCAGCTTCTTCTGAGGCTAGCACCACTAATGGTCCCCAGCGGACTGCATAAATGAGATGGAGAGCAGCAATTGGAGGTATTTATGCACAGCAGAGTCGAGAGAGCCCCACTGTGCATAGGAAATACACAAGCAGAGCTCCAGAGACCTCCTGCTACAGGGGTACCAAAGAGACAAAACACAGACTGGCAGGAGGACTGGAGTGACAAGGACAGTGCAGTCATGTGTGTGCTTGGGTATTCTTGTCAGCCTCCTATGCTGCATTATGTATGCAGCATAATCAAGAGTGTAAGAAAATCCCCACAGAATCCAGACTCGGTGAACTACTTGTGGATTAGGTCATTTTCTATGTGCCTTCCAAGATGACTGCATATACCTAATTAAGATGCCTAATGTATTTTGTGTAGCCCAAACAGTGATGGAGAAGGACGGTTATTGGTCTGGTGTCTGGGGCATTGGCAGGCCTAATTTTTATGTGGATTGGAATTCAGCAGGCTTTCAGTTTCTGAGGAATAATGTTACCAGAAAGGCTTAATCGCACAATTACTTTAAGGAACAGTCAAATCACTAAAACATTTTTCTAAAATCGTAAGATCACACTGACTCATCTTTCTGTGTCATTTCTTGGCCTCAGCTTTCACCTCAGAAAAAAATATGCACTTGACTTATATTGAACACAAGGATGTTTAAAGAACACAACAATGACAGAATGGTTGAAGTTGGAAGGCACCTGAAGATTATCTAGTCCAAACCCCAGCCCAAGCAAGCCTGCCTAAAGAGGGTTGCCTAGGACCATGTTGACCTGGCTTTTGAATATCTACAGGGATGAAGATTCTACAGCTTCTCTGAGTAATCTGTTCCAGTGTTCAATCACTTGTAAAGGTTAAAAAAAAAGTACATCTCATGTTTAAATGGGGTTTCCTGCATTTCCATTTGTGCCATTGCCTCCTGATCTTATTAGGCACCAATAAGAAGAGTCTGGCTCTGTCTTCGTTACTCTCTCACAAAATTGGGTATTTTTATATACATTAATAAGATCTCCCTGAGCCTTCCTTTCTCTGGGCTGAACAACCCCAGCTCCCTCCTCAGCCTTTCCTCATATGTCAGATGCTCCAATCCCGTAATTATCTTCATGATCCCTCAAGTGTATCTCTCCAGTATGTCCATGTCTCTTTTGTACTGGGGATGCCAGACCCAGACACAACACTGCAGATGTGTCTCACTACAACGGAGCAGGTAGGAAGGATCACCTCCCTTGACCTGCTGACAGCACTCTTCATAGTGCAGCCCAGGAGGCATCTGGCCATCTTTACTGAAATTGCTAGTTCATGGTCAGCTTGGTGTCCACCAGGACCCCCAAGTCCTTTTCTGTAAAGGTCTTTCCAGATGGTGCTGCATACAGTTATTCCTCCCAAGGGACGAAGCTTGGCACTCCTCTTTGTTGAACTTGGTGAGATCCTTGTCATCCCATTTCTTCAGCTGTTGAGGTCTCCCCGAATAGCAGCACAATCAGTTGGCACATCAGACCCTCCTCCCCATTTTGTATCCTCTGCAGATTTGCTGAGGTTGCACTCTATCCCATCATCAAGTTCAGCAATCAAGTTTTTAAAGAGTATTGGACCCAGTATGAACTCTTGGGTACTCCACTAGTGCCTGGCCTCCCATGGGACTTTGTGCCACTGATCACAGTCCTCTGAACTCACCAGTTCAGTTTTCAGCCCACCTTACCCTTCACATATCTAGCCTGTACTTCATCAGTTTGTCTGTGAAAATAGACTTCATTAAAATTGGGGTAAACAAAGGCCACAGCTCTCTCCTCATCTACCAGTCATCTGAAAAGACTATCAGGCTAGCCAAGCATTATTTCACTTTCATAACCCTCAGAAATCCATTCAGACTTCTTACAGTCACCTTATACTTTGTCAGATGTTTGGCAATGGTTTCCAGAATTACTTGCTCCATCATCTTCCCAGGCATGAAGGCAAGGTTGACTAGCCTGTAGTTCCCAAGATCTTTCTTCTTGTTCTTCTTGTTCTTCTTGAAGATAGGAATGACATTTGCTTTCTCCCTGTCCTTAGGAACTTCCCCTGATCACCAAAGTCTTTCAAAGATATTTGAGAGCAGCCTTGTAACTATATTGTCCAGCTCCCTTAGCACTCATGGGTGTCTCCTATTAGGTCCCATGAAATTCTGTATGTCTGGTTAGTTTAAATGTTCCCTAAACTGGTCCTCCTCCAGTAAGAGTAAGTCTTGCTTGCTCCACGTGTTCCTATGAGTCTCAGGGGCCTGGGATTCCTGAAGGTAGGCCTTACCAGAATAACCCAGACAAAGTCAGCATTGAATATTTCAGCTTCTTCAACACCCTTTGCCACCAGATCACCTCCCTCCTTCAGCAGCAGGCCCAGTTTCCCTTTTGCTGCTGATACATCCATAAAAATTATTCTTGTTGCTCTGCACATCCCTCACCAGATTCATTGCAGGTGGGCTTTGACTTTCCTAACCCTATCCCTGCACACTCCACCACTGTCTCTGTATTCCTCATAAGCTACCTGCCCCTGCTTTCACCCTTTGTGTGCTTTTTTGTGTTTGGATTTTGTCAGGACCTCCTTGTTCATCCATGCAAGCATCCTGATGCCTTTTCTTGATGTCATGTGTGTGGGATGGACCATTCTTGAGCTTGTGGGAGGTGATCCTGACGGAGGTGATCCTTGAAAATCAACCATCTCCTCTGGATTCTGATTCTTTCCAGGACCCATGGGATCCTTCCAAGTAACTATCTGAAAAGGAAAAGAAGGGAAGAGGTTTGGAAAATTTGACTAAAATTGGGTTATTTATGCTTAAGAATGGAAAGCACCCATCTCCCCCACCATACAAGTTTATTTGAACCTTTCCTTAAGCTGTCTAACAGCAGAAAGGAGAGGCAGCTGAAAATGGGCAAAGAAGTGCAACACCCAGACAGGTACTCCAGCAAGACCCAGATTCAGCACTGCCCAGTTGTGTGCCTACCAGCAAGCCACTGTCATTATTTTGTACAAACTCTTCTTGCAGCACCCTTCATATTAAGGATGCCCATCATTGTAAGGGTGATGGAGGCAGAGTTCAGGATGAGGCTAGAAAAAAAGTTGTCAAGGTATTCCCTTCCTCTGCTTGCTGGAATCACTGCTCCTTTGCTTGAGGTCTTGGCTGAAACCAGGAGTGCACCAACGAGTGGGGAGGTAACTTCAGCCTAACTTGACATCTGTTCCTGACCCTGCTCTCCCATGCCTTCTGTCTTCTCCTCCTACTCATCCCATGCTTCCCCTTGTACCATGAGATGCATGGCACCCACTAAGCAATGACCAGTGCCTGGGAAAGGCAGATGACTATCCCAGTGGTATTGGGAGGAAGAAAGCAAATTCATCAAGTCAGGGCCAGCCTGCAGTACCCAACTGTCTCCTGCTTCTGAAATCCACTGAATCCCTTCTCTACTGCTGTGTGGTAGGCCAAAGAAATTTTTTGGCAAGTCCTGTCTAGCCTTGGAGTTATATGTTGCACATACAGAAATATGCGTACAAGATACGTGGGAAATCTGATGGATGTCCACACAGAAAATAAATTTGATAACATTGATGCACGTGGCCAAGTTAACTGTATATTTAAAATACAGAGCGGATGTAAAATGTAAGTGCTGTCTGAGAATGAAAACTTTTGTGTGAGGAGATTGAGTCTCAATTGCTTTGCTGGAGAGAAAAGCCTGTGGCTGTCTGTGAATGGCCAAATGCTTTTACAGGCCAAGTGGCAAAGAGTCAGGAGAAGTGAGAAGTGCCCATGGTGTTTGACCAAAAGTACCACCTACATGGGCTTTGTGCCAAGTGCAATTTGGCAAAAAGGGCGGAGGCAGCACATGAATAAATGAGTTACATAAACCACGCAGAGTTCATGTATGAAGAACTGGTGGTGCTGAATGTCAGCTTCCATGCAGCTCGTTGCGCTGCAGTGCTTGATGTCTCTGGTAGGACTCAGTTGTGTTTTTCTGAAGCATCTCATTTGAGCCATTCTGTCTCCAGGAATGGAGAGTGCAGCCAGTGGAGACTCTTTGTGTTTCAGAACTGCTTGCTTTGTTACAGGGACATCTCTGATGCACTTCTGACCATAGGCTCCTCATCACTGAGGTCTGGAAGCATCCCAGGGAACCTGGCAACCATGTGCCTTGATGAGAACAAAAATCATAGCAGTAGTGCCATTAGGAATAGGGTTGCTGCCATCTGTTGGTTGAAATCTCTTGGGGAAATGGAAGAATTCTTGAATTGATGATGACATGTAAGATGCGGATCTACTGAGAAAGGATATTTTGTTTTCAATGCCTAGTGTGATGTGATCATGTTTTCTAAGTCAAAAGTTGGGGGGACAAAATTATTTGTCTGCGTTATTATATTACATACTTGCTGCCATGTGTAGCACTTCAAGTCCTTTGATGAAGTACTGGCCAAACTTTTAACTTTTCAAACTGTGTATCTACAAACATTTAGTGGCAGCACCAGCTTCAGCAGCTTGTGCTGCTAATTGCTTATGGCCATTCCACAGCTGATCATTTCTAGGACAGCACTGTAGCTGATATGGACCAGGAATAACTTCTCCACTCTTTTTTTTTTTTTTTAAGATTATTTGAAATATGTGTAAGTTTCCAGGACCCATCTGTATCTCCTCCAACAAACACAGCACAGCTGAGGGAGGAAGGCACCCATAGGAGCTGCTGAAAGCTGCCCTGCTGCTGTGAGAAATGCCTGCTTGTGTCATCAGGGCCTTCAGCAGAAGTCTGTAGCCACCACACAAATTTGTAAAAGTTTGGGACCAGCCTATAAAATGGCTGTTCCATAGGTCTCTCCAAAGGCTGTAACTACCCAGATTTCTGCCTTTCTTCCTGACAAAACCAGAGCAGCTCAGAATTCACACTCGCTGCCTGAAGCTCTGCCCTCTTCTGTGCCTGAGAGTCACAGCTATAAACCGTCAAAAGTAAATTCTACAGATTGAGCAGCCCTGAGAGATTATAAATATTCACCCTTCAGTTTTCTCCACGGGTCTGCTAAACAAATCTACATGCACCGAACATTTCCAGAGTGAACAGTTTCCACAGTAAGTAAAATTGAACCTCCCGTCTCTTATGTCCCAAATGATCTACTATTAGGGTATTATGTGTTAACACTCACATTAAACATCCCCAGCTGTACAGCAATACGTTGTTGTGTCCACTTGGTTCTCACCATGCTCACCTTCTCCTCTCTGAGCTCTGCCAGGCTCCACTTGCAGCCACATGCAACCTGCCCGCTAGCTCACCCTCAACAAAATTGCCTACAAGGTTCAGAAATAGCTGCTGAGTATATTGAAAAGATATGATATATACTTTGGGATGTTTCAGGGCCCTCTCATTGGAAATGTAAATGGGCAGAAGCACCAAAAATTTCTAGATAAAACCCAAGTCTCTTCTAAGGTTGCCAAAGTTTGGGTTTGACCTAGAGACCTGGGAGGGGGGGGTGGCACTTTTCAAATTTCTTTCCATGTGGGTTGAATGGAAAGTGAAGTCTCCAGATGTCACCTTGTGGCTCCCAGTGACTTGGGTGGATGAGGAACTCTTCCTCATACTTGATGTAGCAGTTGTTGCTCTTCATGCTACTTCAGTCACACTGCAGCCAGAGTTTCTTCCTCAGTGAGACCTTGCTGGTAGGTTATTGCACTAGTGTCAACTTCCGATGGCTGCAGCATATTTTGAAACTTTAGGATGTTCATTTCCAGTTTTGTGTGATCTTTGCAGAAGTGTTGGAAATCAGATGGAGAAGAGTCAATTTCCCCCAGTAATTTAGAACTCCAGCTGAACTCTTGTTCAAATGGTAGGAAATACTGAAGAAAGACTCACATGCTGGAAGCCTGCCTTTTGCTTTCAGGAGAGGTTTAAAGGAGAATTAACTGACTAGGTTAAACACCACCTTACTCATTCTTGTAAATCACAGCTCTTCATTCATATTTTGCTTTTTGTACAAGACTTACAGGATGAGGATGTGTGCATGTAATAAGCCAAATAGTTGAATATCTACAAGGTTTATTTATCTCAAAACTGTTGATGAATACAGGCATGAATATAGGCATGTACAAAATGGTTATGATGACAGTGATAAATAAAAGAGGATATACTGGACCCCAGTCACCCTTGGTCATTCCTCTGCTCAGTTTCTAGCTCATTTCTTCACTTAGTTTTACATGTGGATCATGTAGCTCTTTCCAAGATGAAGTCCAGGTGGGGCTCTGAGGAGGACTTACTCCCCATTACGTGAAGAAGCACATTTACACAGAGGATCACACACAGGATATCAGGCGTTGGAAGGGACTTTGGAGATCTTCAAGTCCAGTCTAGCTATCTTAAACTATCCTACTACTAGTTTGATCATGCTCCCCCTAGTTTTAGTGTATGGGATATGGTGAATAACTGTTCTGCATTCACCTCATTTACTGCCTTCGTGATTTTGCAAATATTGGTTGTAACCCCAGCCTCCTCCTCTCCAAAGCCACCTTAGGCTCTTCTTACAAGTTGTTTCATTACCTTGATCACTTTAGTTTTTCCTTTCTTCCCTTTCTCTAACTCCATCACATGCTAGGGAGGACATACCTTAGCATCAGTGGGAACACCTTCCATGTAGGCTATGCAGTACAGTTCCCTAACTCCAGACACAGTAGCTCTGTATGAATTATGCTGCAGTCTTTCAGTCCCACAAACAACCTCATAAGAGCTTGGCTGTTCTCACTGTGCTGCCCTGGTTACATCTTACTGCACAGGTCTCCATGGGCCAGGGTGGATTCTAGACAGAAAGTCCTAATTATGTGAAAATTTATGAGGAACATGGATGAGTTGATCCCCCTCATTCCCTTCAACTTACAGCATAAAGTGATCCACAAAGGCACCTAATGGTGTGAAGAATATGTTGACTTCTTTTTGATGCCACTGCCCTTCTAAGAGGACAGACGAGTACAGAGCAGTGGCTAAGGTATCTGGGTGCTCTTTGAGGGATGCCACCCAGGCAGCTTCACTAAGGGCTATGCAGCAGAGGAGCCATCCTGCAGCTACAGGATGGTGGGAACAGTCACCTAGTTCATGAGGCAGAGGACAGGTTCAGCTGCTAAGAGCAGAGGTTCTCTGGGGCATTTCACAAGGTAACAGCAAAAGTAAAATCCAACAGGCCAAATAAATAAATAAGTAAGTAAAAAAACCCCAACCCTTCTAGGTCCAGGAGAGAACTTGGTGGTTACCAAAGGGTTTTCTGGTAAACAGCATAACTACTGTCTTTCCTGAAACTCCTGGCCCTCTTCCAGTAGCTGATTATCTACTGTCACTTCTTGACAGCCCTGCTGTGGTTGTGTGGGAGTGTCTGCTCCCCAGTGCCCCTCAGCGAAAGTTGGGGGTAGGTGAACCTCCTGCCAGACAGCAAAATCAAAACATTAAATTTTGCAGAGTCCTCAGGGCTCTACTCAGGCCAACATCTACATGGAGCCTGAGCAAAACACATGCAGGAAGCAGCTGGCCTGGAACCTGTAAATATGCCCATGCAAGCCCATGCTGAGGGGGTCTCCTAAGGTCTGGAGATAAAGCATACTGTATAGTTGGGGTGCTGGGAAGGGGAAGGTGTGTGGCCAGCTCGCTGGATCCACGGCCCCTCCGCTTTGGGTGAAATACCATCAGAATTGCATGCTGTGTGTTTGTAGAAGTCTGGCAATGCTGCAAGGTTTAGACCAAATGGACACAAGAAAAATGTGGATACGAGGAAATAGTAAGTTCTTACAGATTGTTTTTGTTTGACTCAACCCATTAGAGCTTGGGTTTTACAACTGTGTGATGCAAAACATGACCACCTGTAGAATATACACAGAAAAAGCAATGTTTATCCACCTGCTTCACTATTGGTACTTGCTCGTGTTCTGCCAAAGGGCTTCAGGTGGACAAAATGAAACTAGTGTCACTAAGAAACATCTCTTGTACATAATCTGTTACCCTTACTGAGAAGCCCAGCTCCAGTGTAGGCCCATCTACCATGGGGAAGGGATCAACAGTGCAGCAGGCCAGCATGGGTCTCTGATGGACTCTTTTGGAAACCAAGAGTGCAGCTGGGCTGTGCTGGGGCAGTGGCGGCTCCACTGGCAGCAGCTCGGAGTGAGGTGTTAAGGCACCAGTGAGACCACCCCACCCCCATAATAAAAGCAGCTCCTGGGGAGCCATGGAGTGAGCAAGTGGCTGGTGGGAGTCAGCTGGGGCACAGAGAGGGGCATGCAGGCCACAGCAGCTCATGCGCCAGGCCCCTCACTCGCCTGGTGCCCAGCTCTGGTGAGGCAAGTCCGTGCTGAGGAAGGGTAGTCACCACAAAAACGGTCGGCAAAGGGCTCCCTTTGGCTCTTGCTGGGGCTCTTTGTCGGGCTTTTGGAAGCCAGGAGAGTGGCCCAGGTGGCCAAGAAGGCCAATGGCATCCTGGCCTCTATCAGAAAGTGTGGCCAGCTGGACTAGGGAAGTGATCCTGCCCCTGTAATCAGCACTGGTGAGGCCAGAGCTTGTGTACGGTGTCCAGTTTTGGGCACTGCAGCATGAGAGACATTGAAGGGCTGGAGCTGGTCCAGAGAAGGACAATGAAGCTGGTGAGGGGTCTGGATAACATGTCTTGTGAGGACTGGCTGAGGGAACACCCTGATATTTACTGGAAGGTTAACACAGATAGACACACACTCCAGGAGATTCCTGCAGAACTTTGAGGATAACTTTCTGATACAAGTGGTATAAGAACCTACAAGCAGTGGTGCACTGCTGGATCTTGTATTAACAAGCAAAGAAGGACTTGCTGGGGATGTGAAGGTTAGGGGCAACCGTGGCTGTAGTGACCGTGGGATGGTGGAGTTTAGTATCTTGTGTGGAAGAAGTAAAGAAATAACTAGGATCACAACCCTGGTATTCAGAAAAGCTAAGTTTAACCTCTTCAAAGATCTACTCAATGGGATACCATGGGTCAAGGCTCTAGAAGGTAGGGGTGTCCATGAGAGCTGGTCAGTATTCAAACAGTACTTCTAAGCTCAAGACTGGCGCATCCTTATAAGTAAAATTGAGCAGAGGAAGCAGGAGACCTGCATGGATGAGTAAGGGTCTTCTGGAAAAAAATCAAATGGAAGAAGGAAACTTACAGAACATGGAAAACAAGAGTGGCCACTTGGAAGGGATATAGGAATGTTGTCAGAGAATGCAGGGGTGCAATGAGGAAAGCTAAGGTCCCCCGGCATTGAGTCTGGCAAGGGGCATGAAAGACAAGAAGAAAGTTTTTTTCCAGTGTATCAATAGAAAAAGGAAGACTGGTTAAAATGTGGGCCTGCTGATGAATGAGGTGGGTGCCCTAGTGGTGGAAGATGCAGAGAAGGCAGAGTTATTGAATGACTTCTTTATATCAGTCTTCACTGCTAAAACCAGTTTTCACGAATCCCAGACCGTGGAGGTAAGATAAAAGGTCTGGAGGACCTTTCCAAGGACTTTCCCTTGGTAGAGGAGGACTGGGATCAAGACCACTTAGCCAGACTGAACATCCATAAATCCATGAGCCCCCATGCATCATGGAATGCTCCCATGAGTGCTGAGAGAGCTGGCAGATGTTATTGCTGTGCCACTTTCCATCACCTTTGAAAGGTCATGGAGAACAGGAGAGGTGCCTGAGAACTGGAGCAAGGCCAATGTCACTCCAGCCTTTAAAAAGGGCAAGAAGGATGACCCAGGAAACTACAGACTGGTTAGTCTCACCTCCATCCCTGGAAAGGTGATGGAACAAATCA
>JAAGNO010030986.1:73892-100904 GCA_033439905.1 Ceryle rudis
GTGGGGTCCTGCACCTGGGGAGGAACAATCCCATGCATCAATATAGGTTAGGGGTAGACCTGCTGGAAAGCAGCCCTAAGATGGAGGCTCTTGGAGTACCTGGTAGACAGTAAGTTAACCATGAGCCAACAATGTGTCCGTGTGGTCAAGAAGGCAAATGGTATGCTGGGGTGCATTAAGAATAGTGTGGCCTACTGGTCAAGTGAGGTCATCCTCCCCTTCTATTCTGCCCTGGTGAGGCCACATCTGGAATACTGTGCCCTGTTCTGGGCTCTCCAGTTCAAGAGAGACAGGGAATTACTGGAGAGAGTGCAGCAGAGTGTGACAAAGGTTACTGGGAGACTGAAGCATCTCTTATGAGGAAAGGTTGAGAGAGCGGGAACTAGTTAACCTGAAGAAGAGAAGTCTGAGAAGAGACCTTATCAATGTCTATAAATATCTGAAGGGTGGGTGCAAGGAGGATGGATCCAGACTCTTTTCAGTGTTGCCCAGTGACAGGACAAGGGGCACAAGCTGGAACACAGGAGGTTCCACCTCAACATGAGGAAAAACTTCTTTACCATGAGTGTGATGGAGCACTGGAACAAGGCTGCCCAGGGATGTGGTGGAGTCTCCTCTGGAGATAATCAAAACTTGCTTGGATGCGTTCCTGTAATGTGCTCTAGGCAAAGCCACTTTGGTGGGATTGCTGGACTAGATGATCTCAAGATGTCCCTTCCAACTCCAATGATTCTGTGACTCCATGATCCTGGCCCAGGGTCAGAGCTGAGTCATGTGATGATGGACCTGAAGCCAATGTCTTTACTTGCTCTTCTGTCCTAATGCAACCACGAAATCAAGTTGATTCACACAGAAGTGAGTCCAGTTTACACTAATGAGGTCAGGTGGACTTGGGTCCATGTTGGCTATATCCAGTCTTTGCCATGGGATTCAGTACTGGTCGCAGGTCTTCCCTGCCCCACTTGCTGCAGCTCCATTGGCTGTAGCTCAGAACAGCACTGAGCTAGCATAAAATGGGAAGAGAATTAAGTGTGGAGAAGACACAGGCTTTTGGATCTTCTGTGTCTTCCGAGTTTACATTTCTTTACATAAGAGCCAGTCCCCTTGTGGACAGCTTTTGCCTTTCTTGCTCCCCTTACAGAGTGAAGATGGGGAGCGGGCACAAAGCTGCATGAGGGACTGACAGTGGGGGAAATTAAAGCAGGGCCAGATATGGATGCAGTAGTGATTAGGGGCAGCAGAACCCTGCTGACATGACGGATGGCACATGCCACACCAGACACCAGTAATGGGGTGGGGGAGAGCAACATCCCCATTAGCCTCCTGCATCCTCCCTCCCATAAATCTGCCTCCAGCTGACAAAAGGCAATGTGCTCATCTAGTCCCAGTGAGGAGAGTGCCTGTCCTTTTATAAATCTAACCTGATGGCTGTTTTCCTCTCCTTGACTCAAAGTTGTTGTGCAACTTTTGGGCATGCCAAGAACGAGATGGTAGCAGTGCATGTTTTCGAGAGGTGAATATATGGCAGATGCTGCTCTTTCTGTTTTCTTGATCCCTCACGTTCTTGGAAGTTTAATACGTACCTGCTAACACCATGTCCTGTGAGAGCTCAGTGCTGCAGTAGCTCTCTCTGCCTTCTTAATCTTCCCCTTCCTAGAAGGACCTACTGAAGGTGTTTCTAGATGTTAACCACCAGTTCCTCTGCAGGGTTCAAGTTTGTTGTTGGGAGCCACTACTCTTCCTTCAGAGTGCTTCTTCCGTGGGCCAACATGCTCTGCCATAGCTCTGCCTTCACTCAGGGCAATCAGATGCAGTTTAGGATGGCTTCATCATTTCATGATGGGTTTCTGCTTCTCTGTAACCCTTTGTGCATGTGGGTTTGTATATGTACATCATCTCCAATACAGTGATATCATAGAATACATTGGGTTGGAAGGAACCTTTAAAGGTCACCTAGCCCAACCCTCCTGCAGGGACATCTTTAACTAGATCAGGTTGCTCAGAGCCTCATTAAGCCTGACCTTGAATATCTCCAGGGATGGGGCCTACACCACCTCCCTGGACAACCTGTGCCAATATCTCACCACCCTCATAGTAAAGACCTTCTTTCTAATGTCCAGTCTAAATCTACCCTTCTCTAGTTTCAAATCATTGGCCCTCATCCCATTTACATGACCTTGTAAACAGTCCCTCTGCAGCTTTCTCATAGGGACCCTTCAGGTACTGGAAGATCACTATAAGGTCTCCCTCGAGCCTTGTCTTCTCCAGGCTGAAAAGACCCAACTCTCTCAGCCTGTCTTTGCAGGAGAGGTGCTCCAGTCCTCTGATCACTTTTGTGGCCCTCCTATGGACCCACTCCATCAGATCCATGTCCTTCTTTTGTTGAGGGCTCCAGAGCTGGGGGTCTCACCAGAGCAGAGTGGCAGAATGACCTCTTGATCTGCTGGCCACACTTTTTCTGATACAGCCCAGGATCTGATTGGCCTTCTGGGCTGCAAGTGTGCATTGATGGCTCATGTCCACCAGTACCCCCAAGTCCTTTTCTGCAGGGCTGCTCTCTATTACATCCTCCCCCAGCCTGTAGTGATAACAAGGATTTTCCCAACCTAGGTGCAGGACCCTGCACTTGGTCTTGTTGAACCTCATGAGGTTCACCTGGGCCCACTTCTCCAGCTTGCCCAGGTCCCTCTGGATGAGATCCTGTCACTCTGGAATATAGACTGCACCATTCAGCTTGGTGTCATCAAATATACATGTACAGATATACACATATAATAGATGTATTTCTGATGAAAGACTGGTCTGGTAATTGCATAAATAAAAGAGTACAGATAATGGAAACAAAATCAATGTACTCAGGCAAGAAATAAATGAGTCACTGATAGGAAATGCACATTACACTACTGACAGGTGTTTTAATATAGCTTGTGAATAAGGGATTTATTTATAAGAAAAAAAGCTAAGACAAAACCTCAGAGTCTAATTATTTATCCAGCTATGCAATTATTAGTTATAAATCTCTAAAATGGCTGAGAAAGTGTTTGGGGTAATGCCAAGTCTGTCTCTGTGTGAAATGCTATTGCTAAGAACTGTGTTATTCCTACCGATATATTATGGCCAAAGACACAAGAGACCTTCCATTTTCTGGGAGCTCTGCCTTTTTGCAGCAAGAAATGTGCTTTCAGTGACGGCTTTAATATCATGTTACAGGCTCCAGCCACACAGAGGAAGAGGAATGGAGGTAGTTGGGCCTTTCTGGATTAAATGTCTATTATATGGTTGCCAGGGACAACAAGGGACTGGGTTTAATGACCCAGGTGGTCCCTTCATATTCTGTACTCATATCCTCTGCTATTCAAATGGTTCCTTAGGGATCTGCCTGATCAAATATGAATTGCACTAAATCATGAGAACCCGTTGGAAGAGCATCAGCCTGAGTGATATAATATGTGCTGAGGCACAAGAGGAGCACGTGAGTTAGCCAGGCTCAGCTTATTCGATCCTGGCCCCAAGGTTACAGTGTTTCGGACACAGGACAGTGACAGGTCCTCAGGAACAGGAGACACAGCTCTGCTTCTCTCCCAGCCACTGGGCAGAGGTGTCTGTTGCTAGAAGCTGGCACTGGCTTTGTTTCAGTGCTCTCTCCACCTTCCATCCAAAGTACACTTTTTCCTGGAAGGCTCCTGTACCAAAAATCTCAATGTCATGAGACATTTGCCAATGGTAAAGTAATGAACTTCGTAATGTAATCAGTAGGCTCTCCTGGCATAATGAGCAGGATAGCAGTGCAAGAACTTCGGATATATGTCACAATTTTAGCTTTAACCACACACACGTTGAATATAAAGAATGAGTTATGTACCCTTGTATATTTTCCACAGGGCTATACAACATTTATACACAAGGTAGGGATAATTTAAGCATACCTCCCACAAGTTTCTGCTGTCGTTTGTAATGAAAGACCAAGAAACTGGACCAGGAATGAACTTTAGATCCCTTTTTAATGTAAAACATATTACAGTAGTCAAGCATAGGCAAAAGTAATTAACATTTGCCATCTGTGTTAGAAAAGCCAGCAACAGTAAAGAACACTGCCGTGTTGGGAATGAAACTTTTATGAAATTTTGTCCAACTGACACTTGCCAAGGTCCGTTGCAGACCGGTTTGGACTAGGTTTTGGAAGCCGTCCACATATAGATGCTTCCTGGGATGCATAGCCTTCCGAGGCTTGCTATACCTCCACTATAAGATGAAAAGCTGCAACACAGGCTGTGCTGAAGAAATGATCACTGCATCACCCTTGGTGTTTTCCCAGTCCAGAAGGCAGAGAGGGAAGCATTAAGGATCCTGCCAAATGTTGGCCTGAGCCACACTTGCACAGCTGCTGGCACTGTATTTGTGCTGGCTCTTCTGGAGGCGTACATCTGTTATAGGTCTGCCCTGAGCCTGCATTCAGTGGCATTTTTGCTGAAGAAGGCCAAGCGTGGGATGCAGTGGGTGCAAAGGTGCAGGCTCCAGGTGCTTTGGGTGGCACTGCAGCATGCATGCACCCTGGTTTTCATGCCTTCTGCATGGCTCCCTTCACAGCTGCTCCTGCCATACTTGTATGAAACAACACTGGGTGAAGGTAACACATCAGGGCCAGAATGCCAGTTCTTCCACAAATGAGGGCCCCAGCCTGCTGCCCACACCACCTGCTGAGCGGCTTGTGCAAGGTGCAGAAGGTCCAGCAGTGCGGATTGGTGTGTGCCACCAGAACTGCAAGTGGCAGTTCAGACACAACTTGACTTCCTACTCACTCCAGCCCCCATATAACACAACAGGCTCAGAGTGAGCTGATGCCACTGGCTGCATTGCTAAATTGCTCACTGATAACAAAGATTCAGAGTGGCAGCACCATGTCTCATGGGGTCTAGATCCAGGGAAAGGGTGCTGAGCACCAGCAGTGACATGCAGCAGCAGTGGAGGGATCTCAATACGGGAATAGTGGTGGTTGCCTGTGTGGGATCAGCTTTCCATGGTTTGGAGGATGTGGAGTGATGAGAGGACAGTCAGTGGGAGATGGCAATCTATGCCCACAGTCAGCAGGGTGACTCAGGATGTGACAAGCTGCATCACAGAGGTTTTGCCACACATTGCTTTTGAGTGATAGCAATTCAGGAGGTCAGGACAGGTTTTGCTTCTGTGAGCTTCTCCAGGTGGATTTGGGATGCTCAGTCATGGGGGTGCTGCTTGGCGCCACCACAGGCACCAGGACCTTTCTCCTCACCCAAACCACATGGAGACTGTTCACACCAGCCTCAGCTTTGTTACTGTCCTTGGGGCTGAGTCAAGCGGAGGTTCTGCACAGGGACCATGCCATGCCCTGAGGCAGCAGAGAGGTCTCCTCCCCTGGGAGATATTAGGAGGAGACTATTTCTGCACTGCAAGCTCCATCCAAGGTTGATGCCATTCAGACTTGAGGTTTGTGTGTGACTGACAGTCATATGCTGGTGGAAGGAGAAAACAAGCCCTGCCCAGCTATGGTTCTGAGGGCCTATGGACTAATTTTTTTTTTTTTTTTTTCATTTACAGTGCTGATTTTTTCATGCTATACTAATAAACCCCATTTGTGCCATCCTGTAGTCACTTGCTGAATCATTTAACAAAGGAACAGATTTGGCAGGGCATCTCTTAATTGATTTGCAGCATGCATCACCACTCTGTTCCCCTTGCCTTGGTGGAGAGCAATGGTGTGCTTTGAAAAATTAGCTGGGAGCAGGAATTCATCAAAACAGAAGATCAGCTGTACTGAGTCAAACCCAAAATTCTTGTTGGCATGATCCTGCCTCTGATGGTGGCCGAGAGCAGTTCCTTGTGAGTGGGTGTAAGCACAGGGAAAACACAGCAATACTCCTCTAGCGTTCTATGATTTCTGGCTGCATTTGAAAGCAGCATTTGAATCTGCACAGGATGAAAACAGGATGAAAGATCTGACCTCAACTCCAGCGCCATAACCACCCAGGCATCATTCAAGTGCAACCTTAGCTACACCATGCTGAGCACAACTCACAGTCGCAGGAAGAGGCTACAGCCTTTGCTTCTCACCCTGCAATTAAACTTCCAGCAGCTTTGGCCTCTCAGACTCTTTCTTCAGACTTCTGTAAGGCACAGAAAATGGTGGTCTTCTGCCATTTGAAGGGTTGGAATGGCTCAGGGATAGATCTGCTGAGTGCTGTAGCTAAAGCAAAGGTGGGGATGAGACACCAGGACCAGGGCTGGGAAAGTGAGGGTTAGGAAAAGCATGGGGAGTTATGAGACACCTCCTTACAGTGCTTGCAAGCTCTTCAAATGTGCTCAGTGGTGTATAAAACTGCAGCCTTGCCACGTGATGTGCAACTTTACGTCTTGACCTTCACTTGCCACTCATTATTTGCATGGTGGCAGCACGTGGGAGACCTGACCAGATCCCTTCACACCTGCTCAGCAGTGTGAAAGGTTGACCTGGGACAGCCCTGTGCACCATACAGCTGTCAGTGGGTCTGGACTGCCCATGGCCGTGTCCCACAATGAGCGAACACCCAGCACATTGTGCCTGTGCCTGATTTCAAATTAGGATGTTGAACATGCCACCGGCTGGCATGTTCAGACCACACAGCACAGGGGAAAAACCACAATGTGTCACAGGGGATCTGGGGGTGCAGAGGGAAGGGAAGCAAGGGGTAATCCAGCCCACCAGAGCAGCCTACCACGGAGAGAGAGGTGATGCAGGACGCTCAACACCTGAGAGGCCAGGGCAGCGAACAAGCTTTACAGCAAAATACTGGAGCTAGGTACCGCTGAGGTGCAAACATGGTGAGCCTTGAGCTCTGGTCTTGCAGCATCTGAGAAATGCTGGGCTCAGGGAGGTGTGTGCACTCCTGCACGGAGGTGCCTCCAGTGGGACAGGAACTTGCTGGCACCTCATGGGAGCAAACAGACTGCTGGCCAAGGGCACCTTACTGGGGGGACCGGTCTCTGAAAGGGTAGGATTGTATTGCTGTTTATCTACCTTTCTGCTTTTCATTTCTCCCTTTTCATAAAAGACAGTTTCCAAGGCAGTGTGGTTTGTGTGCAAACCAGAAAAGTTCAGCTGACTTTTGCCAGGGAATTGGAGCTGATAGTTTATCAGCAACCTCTTTAAAATGGAGGTGAAACTGTGCTGCCAATAGTGAAGCCCTGTCAGAAGGGCTACTTGTCAAAAACAAAATAAAATAAACCAACCAACCAAACAAAAAAACCCTAACCAAAACACCAACAAGAAATAAAAAAGAAACAAAGAAAGAAACAAAACCCAGAAAACACAAACAAAAAAACCCCAAACAAATTAAAAACTTAGACACCTGTTTGGGAAATGAAAGTACTTTTCTGAAATAGAGCAGCCCAGGAGCTATTAAACCAACAAAGGGTGGGATACGCAGTGACTGTCAGGGTTTCTGGTCCCCATAACTTGCCTGCACAGAGTTTCCTGCTGCTATTTTCCAGCTGTGAGTTGTGTCACTAGTATTCCATGGATAGGGTCTGTGCTGTTAGAGTTCTGCAGCAGAGGTTGCAGGCTTGGCAGAATCAATGTACAGTCACATTTGCCTGTCTGCATAGGATGCCATATCAATCCTGCAGACAATACGAGGTGAGAGAAGAGGGGTGGGTTTGGCCTCCGGGTGACTCTGAGATAACTTGTTATGAATTAGGGGAAGGAAACCTCACCCACGCAGGAATGCTTCAAGAGTAATACATCAGCACAGCATTTACACCACACAGAGGGGAAACCCCGTGAGCTCTGCAAATACTTCTGTTGGAGTCCCTACCTGCAGAAGTGGTGATCAGGGAGCTATGATGGGTTTAAAACAAGCCAATAAAAGGGGAGAAAAAGTGTGTGTGGGGGGGTTTCAGCCAGGTCAGCTCCCTGCACTGGCTCCCCAGGTGGCTCTGCTAACAGGCTTACTGACTGGATGGAGGGATGTAGAGGGGACAACAAACATGGAGAGTGATGAACCAGTGGGGCTGGCACTGAAGGGGGTGCTTGGGAGGCCTAATAGGAACAGGGGGAGGGGGCACGTAGGATTTGTGAAATGAGGTCAAAACTGGGCTAAGCAGTGGAGTTATGCCATGAAAACTACTATTTTCTGCTCTTCAGGACTACCTCTGCTGAAAGCACTTTGAACAAGATATGCTCCAAGAAACCACAGTATTGTTAAACATAGCTCAGGACTGAGCTCTAACTGATAAATGACTGCCTGCTTTGGTTGATGGCTGAAGCTGTCTAGTTTGAGAGGAGAAAGTAAAGCTCTCTGCCAGCATCTGTCCACTAGCAAGGGTATGTGGTCCCTGTGGAGGTGGGAGAGCACAAGAACACAGCAGTCAGCAGGACTGCAGCCCCACAACTGCTGGCAGAGAGGTTCACCATCCCCTCCCATGTGATGAGGGCAGTGGGAAGGCTGGCGCTGTCTTTTGAAAAGAAATTCCTTTTCTGCAGCATAGACAGCATGAAGCAGCTGGCCAGGAGACTTTGTGCTGCCCTGCTTAATCCCAGAACACTGAGGGGGCCCTTGCTGGGTCAGACTGTCCCACTCTGAAGCGCTGTGCCAAAAGCACAGAAAACCTTGTCTGGGGACAAAGGCAGCGGTGACACTCTTGGGAAAACACAGGAACAATAAATCAACCATGCTCTTGTAAGAGTGGTGGCAAATAGCAGTGCAGTAGGCAGCAGTCCCAATCTTAAACCTCCCAAAGCATCCTTTGGCCTTGCAAGAGGTCACAGCGTGCAAGCAGTCCCTGCCAGTTCCCACTTGGTAGAAATGGCACCGTTGTAACTGTGAATTACATGGCAGTGCCATGACACATTTATTTTTTTAAGAGAAAACCACACTCCACACCTCTCTCTGTGCCCCACATCATGTCTGGCCCACTGATGGTCTGGGTGCCTTCCCCTGGGGCTAAGCAGGAAGTGCCCAGCGAACAGCACCTGAGCAGCACAGTAAGCAGCCAGCACAAAGCCCCGGGAGCTCGTCTGTCTGATGAAATCATCTCACAGTATGAAGATCCTTACAGCTGAAATTGAAAAGTTATTTATATCTCCTCTAAAGGGGAAAAACAGCTCACTGTGGAGGCTGCTTGTCCTTTGGGGCAGGAATCTCACTTCTGCCAGCTTTCATGTCTCTGCATTCTGGCTGGGAGCAGTGAGATGCTCTGGCAGGCGGGATGGATGGAGCAGTGCTGATGCCCTACTGCTCACAGCCTCCCTCTGCTGCCACAGGTACATCGAGGCACAGAGGTTGGGCACAGGCTTGAGCTGTTCCTCTCCACGGGACATATTTTCCTGGCTCTTTCTCTGATACAGCCAGTTAGTGGTACAGAGGATGCTTCTCCATCCTAATCCCTCAAGGCACCAAAAACACTTTTAAAGGCACCACAGCTGAGGTGTTCTGCATCTGACTGGGCATTGCAGTCTTCACTACCCAAAGGGACTGTGAGTCTCATACCTGTCCCTGGGTGCCTCCAAGAGACATCACAACCTCCAAGGTTCTTTGCCCTCTCAGGTGTCAGCATATCTATCTTCTGCAAGGATGCTGGGCATGCAGTGCTGGACTCTGCAGCTCACAGAGGGGCTTTTCCATGGGAATCCTCACCCTGCTCACTCCATCTGGGACATGAGATCCATTTAAAATCACCCAGGGAATGGTTCTACCTCTATTTTCATCCTGTACTGCCCTTTCATTTATCAAGGGTGGGCTATTTCCAAGCATTCCCTTCATGGCCTAATCCTGCTCCCATGGCAGTCTGCAAAAGGCACAGCACTGATGGTGTTCAATGCTTTGCAGCATCCCACTCCGACAGGGCATTTGAAAGGTGTCCGTGAATGTTAAACCAGATGCTCTGCTAGAAAAAGAGTAATCTCAGAGCGAGTGAGAGCTCAAGAAGCTGCCCAGGTCTCGTCTTCGCTCCCTGCAAGCAGAATTGCTGTCCTGATCCTCAGAGAATCATTTGGGAACTTGTCTTAGTGTAGATGTGACTCAGACTGAGCTGACCTGCACAAGCTGATTTTGCAAATTCTGGGAAGCTGGGAAATACTGCAGGAAACCCTTGTGGGTGGCATGCACAGATTTCTTATCCCACTTGGATGTTACCTGCTTGCTCAGACCCTGTACTGAGCAGGACTGCTCACTTTGTGATGGGTAGGATGGGTGTTCTCCTTCAGGACTGGAGCTCCTACGTGCCAGAATAATAGAAAATAGCATTCAGTAGGAACAACACATCTGTTTAGAACTGTGGATGCTGTTACATCACTATCAGGCTTCAAACCTCAAAGGAGCAGCTCATCCAGTGTCCAGAAGCACCCGTGTGCCGATAGGGCTGAGTTTCCACTAGAGGGTTGTAGTGCTGTACAGAAGCAGATGCAGTTACTGTGGCAGGAATATTGTATGTACTCCAGGCCTTTGTCAGCAGATCAAAAGCATCCTGTGATAGCCCGGCTTCCAGCAGTCTCCTCAGTCTCTGATGTACACAGCCTGCAAGCTGCGAGAGGGCTGGTGCCTGAGCAGCCTGCTTCCCTGCCTTTCCTGAAAAGCCTCTAGCATTCACATGACTCAGCACCTGCTACATACACACACACACAGAGTAAGTAAACACACTGTGTCTATGTGTATAGTCACACAGACAATATGTTTATTTGTGTACTTGGGATTTCAATGCAGGAACAGCCATGTGGCATGGTGGTGGTACACCATTGTGAAGTACAGTGGAGCAAAGCCCACTGCCTGGCAACATGGCAAACGGGACCATTAGCAGCATCAGAGCAATCAGCAGGATGGGATAGCGATTGCTGTTCACACACAGCCCCAGCTCCAGGCCGGGAGTTGCTGTGCCAAGCACTACACCAAAAGTGGGTGCTGGCTACTAGAGCTTGCAAGAGGGGCCTGCCACTTCTGCCACCAGCTGTGTCCTCACATCCAGTGTAGTTCAGTAGATCCTAATAGGTTCATGTGTATGTGCCCCCTGTATGCACCTGTACATCTTCTGCAGTAGCATATGTATTTTTGAAGGTGGATCTATAAAATCACAGAATAGTTTGGGTTGGAAGGGACTTTTAAAGGTCAGCTCTTCAAACCTCCCTGGAATGGGCATATGCTTGCAGCTTTCTGAGTAACTGGTTTGCAAAGTGCTGGCAACTGTATCACTCAGATCAGGGTGGTTTTACTGCCCAGAACAAAACCTGCAGTAGTCTGACACAGTGGGGAAACCCCAAATAGCACTGACATTTGCCTTCCTTTCATAGCAAGAGCAGGAAGGCAAATTAGACCACAAGGCTTGCCTGTAACACGGATAACAGTGTGACATTCACAGAGAATTTACGTGGTGGTCGATTTATGTACCACCTGTTTCTCTGATACTATCACCATTTCCATTTATAGATAGATGGAAAATAGGCTTTGCCTGCATTTTCATCTCTTGTTATCAAAAAGACTTTGAGGAAGTATTCTTGCAAAATAAATTATTACAACAAAAGATGAGCCTTAGTTCCCTCAGAAGATGACCTGATCTTACTTAAATACAGCTGTGGAGAAACCGGCCATCGAGTCAACAGAGAGGGTGCTGGGGTAGATTACCTGACCCAAACCAGACTTTTAAATCCTCTGCCCTTTATAGCTGGCTGGTGGAGCACCTCTTCTTATCCGAGCAGGAAACATCAGAACGAGGTCAAGTGAGCTGCTTCTTGCTATAGAGGACAAAAAGGTACCAGGGGAGACTCATCCAGCTAGGGGCACCTGTAAGGTGGACACATAGGGTTGAGAGAGCCACTTCCCACAAGTTAATTTTTTCACTGTGAGGGTGACAGACACTGGAACAGGCTGCCCAGGGGGGTGTGGAGTCTCCCTCTCTGGAGATACTCAAAACCCGCCTGGGCGCGTTCCTGTGTGATCTGCTCTAGGTGATCCTGCTCTGGCAGGGCAGTTGGACTGGAGGTCCCTTCTGCCCCCTGACATTCTGTGATTCTGTGGTTCTGTGATTTATGTCTCCATAAAAAAGTCTCAGACCTCAAAGAGACCTGACTGTCTAGAGAGCAGGGATTACGGTGTTGGTGAAGCATCACCTCCTCTGAACTGGGTAATAATGGTGGCAGTGCGAGCCTTTGCTGATACTAGCAACACAGAACAGTTCTCTACCTCCATGCCACAGCGGTTACCCCTCTCCTCCTGAAGTGTTGCCATCCCTTGGTTGGCTGAGTCCATGGGGCAGAGGGATGATGGGTGGCTGCTGTGGTGTGAGGTTAGGAGGCTAGATAATGGTTTTTGAATTACCTATTCTAACCAGGGAGAACATCTATTAGCTAATCATTGTGCAATAAATATGTTTAGTACTAATTTTTTACAGCTAAAATTCCTATAGAAGATAAAAAAAAAAAAAAGATGTGTGTTATTTTGGCAGTGCAGATGGTCAGGTGCAGAGGAGAGCAACCATACACAAGCACCTCTGCCCGATCAGGCAGCAACAAAACTCACCAGCCTTGGTGTGGTAAAAAGGAAGGTGCCTTTTTGCACCTGCTTTTGCAAACAGCTCTGCAAATCCTCTTCTCACATACTGAGAAGTTTTGTCCCTCCCAAAGGAGTCATAAAATACAGCTTTATCCATCCTGCACGTGGTAATCAGGCAGGCTTAAGAGCTTAAGCACTCATAGGGTAGCAATGTTTAAAAAGATTGCCCTGGCCTGTTTGCCTACCTCAGTCTGCTTCTCTCATCAAACTGCTCCTCAGCACGGACTTGTAGGGGCATACTGCTAGTGACAGAGGCAGAAAGTTGAGCTTGCTAATAGAGGGAGTTGTTAAACTCGTGTCCTTGCGAGGCCGTGCCCAGGGTGAATAGCAGCTTGCATAAAGAGGCTGGTGCTGCCCCCCTTGCTCCGCTCACCGGCCAGCTGCTGAGCTGGGGAACATTGGGTTCATGCACCAGGCAAGGAAGATGGGAGCAAACAGATTTCATCCTTTTAGATCATTTTATTAAACAAAAGCCTGGCAAAACAAAATCAATCCCCCATTGTCAATACACCAGCTCCTCATTTACGCAAGACCCCTTTCCACAGCTCTGGGAGAACAAAAACATTGAAGCGTAAATGAGATCAGTGTCGGGAGCCTTACGCACATGAATATTTATCAAGAAAGACCAGACAGGGGCCGATTTGCTGCCCTCTTGCAGCAGCAGGAGCTCAGTTATCAACAAGTGAGAGGGAAAGGGTAGGTGAAGAGGCTGGTCCATGCTTTTGTGCTGGCAGGGGTGTGCAGGATCCTGGTGAAAGGCTATGCCTGTGTGTGAGGATAACTGCAGGAGCCATTGGCTGGTAACAACACTGAGAGGCTCCTGGGTTTTGGGGCAAAAACTAAGTCCAACGTGGTTATGAAGCAAGCCAATCAGCTTGCAAGCTGCAGTTTGGGTAAAAAATTCTAAAGAATTAACTGGAAGTTGTTACCATTCCCTGGACGTGCCAAGCTCTCAGGATAAATCTTTTTCCTGAAGGAAAAAGCAAGGTTAAATCAAACTACAAAGCCCATCAAGCATGAGATTTACAGCAGTCTAAAAGGGTTACGGGTTCATTTCTTAAGCAGTTGAATTACGTCCGCTTCTGGGTATTGATATACGAAGCATGCTGACCCACTCAGTGCTGCAGGGAGCTAGGGGATGAGCAGCAACGGAGAGATTGCGCTAGTTATCGTTTTTATGTGCATTTCAAAGTCACTTCCAAAAAAGAAGATGAGATAGTAGTTGAGTATTCCAGCCAGGGACATGAGGAACAGGAACAAAATTATGCGCTTTCCAAACAAGTAACCGGGAGTGCTGAGGAGACAAAAAGGGGGGAATGCAATTAATTAATGTAAGTCACCTCACGCGAGAAGTCCTCACGCTTTGGACTCTGCTGTTCAGACCAGCTGAAGGACCTTAGGGGATGAGACAGAAGGGCCAAATTTCTGCTGTGTCTTGCATTGCAAGGCAGCTGTGAGCTCTTAAATGTCATTTCCAGGATAAGTTTGGGTCTGGATTTGGCCTCCTGCTGATTACAGCAGGCTGCTGATTATAAAAGTGGCTATACAGAGGGACTTGTATGTCTTCTCAGCCATCACAGGCTGTGGGACAACTTTGTCCCACATGCCTGTAATGAACTGTATTAATTCAAAAGGACAACCTTGTGCAGATAGCAACACAAACTCGCAAACGTGGATTTGTAGAGGCTGTGAACAGGACCTGATGAAGCAGATGCTCTGTTCCTGCAGCTCCTGTGATCCCAGTTGCCACTGCACCTCCCGCATCTCCCACAGCTCCTCCTGTGCACCCAGAAGAAGGGGACTTTCCTATACTACCCCATGCATGCAGCTGTCACAGGCAGCATCATGAGTGGAGGCTGTGCCTGTGCAATTGGCAGCGTCCAGCCACACAGCTGCTGCATCCTGGATTCAGTAAAGAGACTCCGCAAGTCCTTACCTCTGGGTCCTTTCCCCAAGGTAGCCCACAAAGTACTTCTGCCTCACAAACAGGTACATCAGGCCAGCAAAGGCAGCAGGAGCTGGGTAAAGGGTAAAACAAGGCGTTACAAACACCTGCCTGTGTCTCACTGTACGTACTGTCCCAAACTATTGCCTGGGCTGGACCAGGAAACAGGAACCCGCAACCTTGGGTTATGGGATGAGTGCTGGAACCAGGACAGAGAGCTTTGCATGGGGAACAGAGCACCAGGAAGGCACTGCTAAATAAACAGCATGTGTAGCTGCAGGACAGGTGGGTGAGACAAGTTCCCTTGCTGCAAGAGGATTTAGTCCCTGAAAGTGTAACCTCTGAAGCACTGGCTGTTCCTTGCTGAAAAGTTGTGGTGAAAAGTTGAAGGGGAAAAAAAAAAAAAAAAGAGTATTACCTTGGCTGCAGAGAAGGCCAGCACACCAAAGCACAGCAAGAAACGTAGGGTATGCGTGTCCACAGTTCTGGCTACAAAGAAATTTATACAAGAGAAATCAGAACATGGGGAAAAAGAAACAAAATCAACATGTTTCACCAGCAAAGGATGGTGGGGTGTGAATTTGGGCTGCACTAATGTCATTGCAAGTCGGCTTTTACCCCAGAGCAGTGGCCAGATCCCCAACCTGCCTGCAGCAGGCAGCTGCTGAGGGTTGGCTGGCATGTCTGTGCCCAAACACAGTGGCTGCCTCTCCTGCATGTCTGCTTCCCTGTGCCCTCACCCGGATAAAGGATGCCTTTGTCCTACCTGAGAAGGAAAACAAACTGCCCCAAGCACATGCCTGGCACCTGTGAAAACCACTTTCCTCCTCTAACCTGTTTGATCAAGGCACGTGTATAATAGATGCTGTGTTATTTGCTTGGAAAATCCTTGTAATTAAGTCATATTAATCAAGTTAGTGCATGAAAACAGCAAAAGTAAAAATCCTATAGTAAATAGAAGTGTCTGACAGTTAGCATGTCTCTTTGCAAGGGAACAGGAATTATTTCCAGCTGCCTCCTTCAGCCAGGAATGCTTTCTGAGGTGTAAGCACTCCTCCCTTGGCAGCAGCTGTACACCTGTGAAGGGCAGCACTTGGATGTCCCATCCGGTTTCAAGCAGTACTTCAAGGGTAATAAAAAATATTTATGTTCTTTTTTCTGGATTGGAATTAATTTTCCCCTCTGCCCTCTCTGAAGGGACGTCAAAGACAAGAGGTACTGATGTGGCTGAGAAACAAAGAGCCATGTGCCGAGGGAGCTGCCTGGGGACAGAGACACAGGAGTTTGTATGAGCTCTGCAACCAAGCTGCTCCTCAGCAAGTCGGTGTCTCTCTGCTGGCTCTTTTGAGCTGCTGTGTCCTTGGGACCCCAGCTGTGCTTGTATTGCAGTTCCAGAATTAGTTACTGCTGGGTGAATGGGCTTCCAAATGAAGGGACATAATACACTAAGGGCTGCAAGTCAAATATAAACACAGTACACAGTGTCCAGAAAGGATCTGGGTTCACCATCAAACATGCTGGAGAAATGGGGTTTAAATGCTGCTGCAATGCACACAGCACTGGGACTGCAGAACAAAGTCTGGACTGCAAAATTTGGATGAAACCCTAATGAAGAGAGAGATGAACTCTGCTCTGCCCTCATTGTCTCCTCAGGGCTTGCTAACTCACTTGGCAGTGTAGACACGGTCAAAGGCGGAGGATCCCGGCCGCTGTAACCCCTTGCCATTGCAGTGTTTGCTTTCATGCTCCAGTTTGCTAGCAAAAAAAGCTGTTAAAAAAAAAAAAAATCACAAAGTGTTTGATCTGAGATGAAATTGAGAGATATTGCAGGAGCTGGGCTTTGTGGGTTCAGCTCTATTCTCACGAGCATCCAGGCTGGATAGCAGGAGAGAATGAGGGTGTGCAGAGGTGCAGGATGTGGCCAGCATGGGAGCTCTGTCACCAACGTATAACCAAACCCTCTGTGTGAGTGTGTAGCGTGATGTGACCTCAGACATCCCCACCTGTTTGTATGTGACTGGCAGCAGGCTCTCACCTCTGAGCCCTGCTTCATTCCCCCACTGCACTTCTGGCAGTCCACACCTCTGCCTGCTGAAGAAGTACAGCCCAGACTTGGTCCTTTGACTGGAAAGCTTTTTTCCTACTGGGGGCTCAGAGTTGCCAACCCCAATTCTCACTCTCTAATAGAGTAGGGAGACAAGGGACTATCTTCTCTTCTAGTGATACCCATTTACCAAACCTGACACATCCTGCAGGGCTGGATCTTTTTCCAGAAAGGCCCATTGAAATACTGGTCCTGATGGCTGATCTCTATGTGTCCATAACGTGCGTATCCTCCTTTCAAGGAACAGTGTTGTGTCAGGGTGTTAGCTGCTGCAAAAATACAGCACCTCAAGATAATGTATCATGAGCTTAACAAATACATTTTATCTGATGACACTAAACCAGAGACCATCAATCATGCATCTAAATACACCAGACAGAGCCCTGACAGGCTACAAGCTGCAAGCTGTATATTATTGTGCATCCCACCTCAGTGTACTCAAATCACTCTCTGGTTTAGAATATTAGCCAAAGATATATATAAAAGATAACCTGACAGGAAAGTTATTATAATAACAACAGAAGTAAAACTTGATAAGCTGCAGGATTTCATCCCCGGAATCTGAAGAGTTACCTTTTTTTTTCCCTCATTGGTGCTGTAAGTCTTTGTACTTTCACTGCCTTCACTAAAAGCTACTGAGCTTTTTGCCTTCCATTACTGAGTGATTCCCTGGGTACGTATGGCCTTTATCCAGAAAAACCCGCAGTGCTTTAAGCCACTGTTCCCACTCTGAGAAAGGCTGCAGACCCTCCCACTGCCAACAGCAAGGTGCACTGGCCAGATGCTGGAGCACCTGGTGCACAGCCAGATTAGGGCTGGGCAGGCCTGGGGGTGCTGGATCTCCTGGGAAGGATATGGCTGTGGATGTCCAGGCATCTGTCCTGGAAGCTCTTGCCATCTCTGGTGTGGTGTATGGATCCTTGGTCAAAGAATTGGGCAGCAGGGCAAAGGACAGGGGTAGGGTTATCATGTACACCTGCACCATGGATGAGGAACAGGCTTTGTCTTACCTCATTTCAGAGACACTGAGGAGTGCAGGAGAGATGTTTGCCTTCTGTAAACAGTGGATGACAGAGGGAAAAGGAAGAAAGGCACCTCAAAATGTCAATGCCTCCCTCAGACAGCTACTGGCATGAGAGAAACCACCCCACTGAACTGCTGATCGTTCTCCATTGACTCAAGAAAGAGATTAGACAACCACCTCACAGGAACCTCTTAGCTAGCAAAAATTCCTGGGTCAGTTATCTCCAAGCCACCACAGCAGCTGTATTTCCTCAGGACCACGCGGGCCCCCGAGGTGAGGACAGTGAATCAGAGGGGAACACAGAATCTCACTGTCATGGAGGGAGGTAGAGCCTCCTACTTCAAGTGAGCTTTTTGCTCTGAAAGCGTCTCCCTGGTTCTGTGGCTTCGTAGCCCTGTCAACCTCACACACCCTGCAAGCTCCCAAAATCTCCCCAGAAGGCAGCCCAAGAGCTGGGCCCTGGCTGCTTGAGGCTCAGCTGGACTGAAGCTCTACAAAGGACCAGAGCAGAGCTGACAGATCACATCCACAGGTGTCCCTTGCTGCAGGTCTGCACTCCCATGTCAGCAGCACTGGGCTCCTGTTAGCCTGTCACTGGGGAAATGGGAGATGACAGTGCGAAGCAGCTTGCAACATCACTGTTTTATTTCCTGCTCTTTACTCTGAACCTCAAGGCAAGAGCATGATTTCACAAGCCAGCATGAGATGTGAGTGGAGCAGGGCTGGAGCTGAGGGATTTAATTCAGCTCAACTGCACCAGAAGATGATGACCTGAGGCTCCAGGGCTGCACTCCTGCTGCCTTGAGCCTGAACCCCTGCACTCTGATCAAGTTAACGTGCAAGAATTCATTCCAAGCTTGCTGGTTTCACAAGTTCTTGTCAACAGAAACCATGCACTGATTCTCCAAGCTAGCGAATGTGGCGAATGTCCAGGTTGCCCTGTCTTTTCAGTAACTTTGCTTTGCTTCCTCCATCCCAGTCTGCTCAGCGATGACCACTGATTTGCCCCGAAATCTGCTGAATTGCAACATCTTTTTGATGCGAGAACAAAACCTGAAGCTACATGTGTGACTCAGTGGCATCTGGCCGCATGAGTCATTCTATAGGATGTGGAGATTCCCAGCATGAACAAGATGACAGTAAATGGACGTCAGACTGGGGCAGCACCACAGCCCACCTCCAGCTTTAGGAATAACAGCATTGACTCAAACTCTTTTCTAATCCGGCACCAGGTGCAGGAAGGCATATAAACCTGAATTTACATGGTACTTAAAGACTCATGTACTTAAAAGACAGTCAAGCAGATGCCCAAGTGTTTTACTGAACCAGAGACGTAGCAAGTGTTCAGTACAGCTGATACTCCTTGACAAGCATTTCCACTGCCTTAATTGCTGAATTCATTGCAGGACTGCATATCAGTCCAGTCTTTTTAGACAGAAAGCCTGGGAGGAGGAAATGAGATGATGCAAGGTCTGAAATCATGGTTTAGGGCTGTGTGCCACTCGTGCTTGGTATGCTAAGTCCTCTGCCAAGTGTTGCACTGCCTGTTTGCAGCAGTCAGGTCAATAATCTCACAGACAGATTTCCATGAGATGAAAGTGTGTGTGAGGCTGGAAGGCAAATGTCTGAGCTTTAGAGTGAGAGGAAAAAACCCTGTATATAATTTCATTTCGTTAAATAGCAAGAAATGTATGTTTGACACATTTTTTAATTGAGGTGTATGTTTTGATCTCAAGGTGCTGTATTTTGGTGATGTCACACATTGTACATTTACTAGAAAACAGCATTGGATTAAACGCTGTGGCATTTAGTGCCTATGTCAAAACTAAACCAGTTTGCATCGCTTTTATTTTCTCCTTCTGGCAGACAGTGGCTCCCACCACTTCCCCTCTCTGCAGCAGCCCAAGAACAGCCCATTTCCTAGGACTAGACTTGGGGTTTGCACTCAGTGGGAATCTGCCATTTGTACCAAGAAGCCTTCACAGAAGATTTCTAGCATTGCATGAGCCACCCCCCCCATCCCACTGCTGACTCTCCTTGAACCTGGGCAATCTCAGTACAGGTAAGGGCAAAACTCACTCCCTTGTCTGTATTCTGGGGCAGAATTTCCTGCTAAAACGATTAAGTATTTGTAAGACATGATGATCAAGTTAAAATCAAGAGACAGACTTGTGGATTTACTTTAAAAGTTCTGAAGAACAGTAGGGGCTGTAAGGGTCTGAATAAGAGCTAAAAAAGGAAACTTCTCCATTGCAGGAAATGCGCAGTGTTCTCGGCACCACAGATAATTGAGATTAGTTGGACTGTAGGACTTGGAGATGCAAAAAAGCAGGAGAGCTGCCTGCCCACAAATAACCCAAACAGATTCCTTGGATGAGTTGGTGCAGTTTTTCCACCTTCACCCAGCTCTGTGCAAAGGTCTGACCCAGTGCAGCCCCCACAGGGTCCCTGGCCCCTGCCTCTGCCCGTAGCGATGGGGCTCTGGCTAGAGAGCAGCCCTGGCTGCCACACATTAGGGACTTCAGTCAGGAAAGGATGTCTCAGTCACCAAATCAAAATGCATATTGTCACAGGGTACCCCAGAATATTACACCTTTCATTAGCTGACATATGTATAACAAACTCACTCTAGGATATCACAGAGTAGGACCATGTGACTGCATGCAGCAAGAGCATGCAATATTATATGATTAGAAGACCATTTCTAAAGCCAAAGTCATGCCTAAGCACACATGCACTTATAACCAGAGAGTATCTATGCAAGGATCAGATCAGCATACACCTTGAACTCTTCTCGACTCCCTTTTAGCCCTTAAACAAATGCTTATTTTTGTCTTACCGTTCTGGACAACACTTATCAAGGTGACAATGGCAAGCAGGACAATGCTTCCCAGGGTTTCCTGGTCCATTCTGCGAGTGGGCTGTCAGGGTGGACGGTGCAGCCTCGGTGGCAGCTCAGCCCTGCAAACACAGAAGGAGGAAATGAAGGTCTTTTTTATCTTGAATCATGAAACACTTCCTATGGCTCCACAGGAGAGTGTCAGCACCCTGCACTCTGGCGCCTGACAGAGCAACAGATTCACAGGCTCATTCACTCACTTATCATACACAGATGAAGCCCAGAGAAACAGGAGATTATACGTCTGTGACCTAAGAGAATACACAATATGGAAAGATATCCATTGCCCTTCCTGCACAGGAGCAAAACAGCAACTTTGACAACTACAGTATGTCTGATCATTTGGCTAGCTGTGTGGAACAGCAGAGCGGCTGGAAGAGATGGGCCAGGCTATCATGTCATTGTCTGCAAGTGCCCGACCACACCACAAGTAGCTAGGAGGAGAAATAATGTTGGCAAGTCTCAATAACACTGCTGCTCTCAGATGTGTGCCCTCTTTGGTCACAACTCCATCAGCCTCACCAGAGAGGAGACTCCAGGTCACAAGCAAAAGTTCCTGTTCCATCTAGCATATTTGAATGGGCAGTACAGAAATGTTGTGAGCATCATGGGTGAGCACAGAAAAACATCTTTCATCACCAAGGATGGATCCTGCATCCTTCCCCCTACAAATAACTCCTTGGAAGACAGACAGCTGCCAGCATTCAGCATATTACAGGCTCAGACTTTACAGTTGTACTCCAGTTTTAGTAGTTGAAACTGTAGTTGTACCATGTTAGTTGCACCACATTCATGTCTTGTCTTCAGCTCCATGATGGAGATGGCAAGGAAGCACATGTGGTGTTGAGTGGCTGCAGAAAGTCCCACAGCTTCTCTTGGATCACTGGAAAGCATCCTCATCCAAAGTGCACATCACCTTCTGATTGTAACCACTCTGCTCCCTTTTGCCCATATTCTGATGGGTAAAAGCCTTATGAAAAATCCTTACCTTTAGTAGAGGTTTAACACTAATAAAAATAACATTTTCACAAGACTGAGCCCTGGATGACTTTTGACCCATCCTCTCTGTCTGTCTGTACTCCACCACATGCTATCCAGAAGACCTGAGTGCCACTCAGCATCCAAAACATGGCCAGATAACTAGTTACCTCCCTCTGAATGGGACACAGCCTGGGAGGACTTCTTAGTAGATGTAGAGCTGCAAAACCCATCCTGTTTAATGGGGACCCATTTACCTACAGTGGTGTTTTTATCTGGTCTCTCTATCATGCAAATTATTTTTGTCTGTACTATTAGATATGGAAAACTCTCAGGTACTTTGGGTACAAGCAAATATACAGAAACAAGGTGGCTGAGAGGTAGGTGAATAACATTGTGAGTTGTGACCTTCTGTAAATTTAATAGAAGACTGTCTTTCTAGGATACTTGGATACTTTCCCTATCATTAACATAGACACAAATTTGAGATTTGGCCTTTTTTTTGGTCAGATGCTTTTTTTAGGCCTGCGGTTTCCCCCCCCCCCCCCCCAAAAAAGACCTTTTCTTACTTGAGCGTCAAAGTTTATGTCTTGTGGTCCACTGAGCACAGGATGATAGCTGGTATTTAATGGTCATATTTAATACTAAGCTTCTACTAATCTCCTCAAGAGGAAAACTCATCACCTAAAAGTGATGGATTTAAGTGAAAAGAGGAATATTATCCAAGTGAAGACCAATGCCATGACCATGAAGAAAGCACCTGTGCATGAATGTGGGCAGGCAGGAGGGCGTTGCTGATGTGAGAAGGTGAAGGAGACAGCACAAGTCCTCAGGGCATCTGCAGCAGGACAGCTCCCAGCCTTCCTTCCACAGCAGGCACTGAACCTTCTCTTTCTTCTGCCTGTTTTACACTGGTGTAAACCCACCATGCAGCTTGAGGCTTGCTTTTACAAGGGGCAGTAAAAGCAGAGGAGCCTGCTTTGAGATCTCCTCGAACTTGCCACAAAAATGCACATGCTTCCCTGCTTTCAAAGACTTTCCAAAGGTGGCTTCAGTCTGGCAGGAGTCTCAAAAGGAGTAGGAATCAGGCTGATAAGGTCTAAAGTTGCAGTAAGGCCAAAAAAAGCCCCCAAAATACTCCCATGTTCAGGCCAGCTTGTGAGGATGGGGCTGACGATACCTTCGTTTTCTCTTCATCCTGCTCTTCGTTTTCCACCTCTTTGTTTTCCTGCTGCTCAGTGCCTCTCATAACATCCTCATACCTGCTTTGCACTTCTGCTCTACCCCTTCTGATTCCCACCCGATCCCTGGCACCGTTCAGCACCACGGGACCTGCCAGCATCACCAGTGCTTTGCTGGAAACCCAGCCCACTACCTCCTCCTTCTGAGTCTTGCTCCAAAGTCATCCCTCACATATATGTGGAAGAAAACAGGGCTTCAGCCCTCCTCCCTGAAAAAAACCCATCTCATAACATCAACTCCAGTGCCTGCTAAGCTGATTTCTGGGTGTGCAGGGAGAAAAAAGAATTGCCAGTGACAGTCTGTTTGCTATGGCTGCCTTAAAATAAGAACTGCAGGTTTGTGGGTTTGTTTTTATTTTGAAGTGCAACATCACTCTGAGGGCTCTGCTTATGGAAAAGCAGAGGAAATCAAGAGGATATGAGAGACATGGAAGAAGTCCTCTCTCTTTAATGCAGCAGAGTAATACTGTTGTGAATATTACCTTCTCACACCCCTTGGTTCTGGAACAGCTGCAGGATGGAAGGAGGTTCTGGAAATTTTTTTTCAGTTTGGGTAATTGACTTGTGAAGGGAGGGTCTGCCTCACCCTGAGACCTAAACATCTGAACAGCTTTTATCTCCTATTCTTTTGTGGGATACACATAGGATCACTGCCTGGGTCAGGCAAAGTTGGTACCACCAGAAAACTGTCCACCTGGGAGAAAGATAGAACTCCATCGTATCCCACTTGGCCATTTGAAACAGGGGATTTTCTCAAGTAAGCAAAAAATAAAACAAAGAAGGGATGGAAACCTTGGGGACCAGTGCCTGCCTCCGCTTAAACCCCCAGTTGTGGTTGTGCTCTCCAGGCGCAGGTAATTCCACATTTCAGTAGCTGCTGTCAGACACCATCCCTTCCTCTTGCTTCATTGCTATTTGACATCCACATCTTCCTGTCTGAAGCAGATAACCTTGACATGGTGAGCCATGCGGCTCATGAAAATGTGCAAAGCCCGCGAGCTTTTCCAGTTGCGCTGCAAGGCTTCCTGCACATTAATCTCCTCCTCTGGAAATCTTGAGCAGCCAGTCAAAATAATCCTTTCATAGAATTGCTTTCATACTGAAGGGGAAAGGACCGTGCAGATCTATAAATATCTTTTGGGATGTTCATCTCTCCTCTCCCGCACTCTGCTCAGCACTCTGCTGTAAGGGCTCTGGTGAAAGTGTGTCTCCTAATAAATTAAACACTGCTTCTGTGAAGTTCCTATGCAGAAATGTCAGGCGACACACACGGCCATCACACTTTACCATAAATGCAACGGGCACGAGCCCCTTGGACTCATCGGTTAATATTAGCACTGTGCTTTGCAAACTGAAAAGAGCCACGGAACCACCAAATATATAGCACCTATACATATGCATGTGTGACTACCCGCCGGCACGTCAGTCTGCTTCAGTATCACATCCTTCCCGAAGCCTGACAACACCCCAAAGGAGAGCACAAGCAGAGCTAGAAAATGTGAAGCGTGGCACAAGTGAAACGGCAATACTGCAGGTTTTTTTAATGCTGTCTTCATTTTGCGCGGCCAAGAGAATGATGCCGTGGGGGCGGTCAGAGTGCTGCCTCAAAACCCCTCCTTCTCCATATTTGCCAGACTCCTTCCTTTTTGTGACTGTCTCCATACTCCATTTGTACAAATTCAGCTCAAAATGGCGCGGTTGAAGACAGAGCCTTGTAGGCACGCTGAGCCTTCTCCTCACCCACTGTGTCTCACCCACCGCTCTCCCGAGTCAAATTTGCCTTTTCTTATCAGCACCACACCACTGACATCCTTGCGGCGGCACTTCACCCTCAGGTACATTTCTCCAGTGCTCCCGCCTCACCGGTGAGCCCCACGTAATGGGGTTTGTGTGCCAGGGCTCACCTTCTGACGCAACTGTTTGGGCTCATCGCTATTAAATTTCAGCGGGTTGAGCCTAGAGTGCTGCTGCAACGTAGCAAGACCAGTTCAAATCTGAGCCCCTCCACCAGGATGCTGGAAACTCACCTCCCACCTGGGCACATCTGCAGATATATTTACTCTGCCATTGGGAGACCCAAGAATTGAGTGGGGCACATGCACTCATGGGTTTGCTTGTCCCCAGTTGACAGACTTTGTAATTCTTGTTGATCTTCATGAAGTACCTGTCGGCCCATTTCTCCAGCCTATCAATGTCCCTCTGGATGGCAGCATGACCCTCTGGCATATCAGCCACTGGCTTGAGCTTGGTGCCATCTGGAAACTTGCTGCGGATACACTGATCATTAATGGAGGTGTTGAGCAATATTGATCCCTAGGATACACCACTAGTTACTGGCCTCCAGCTGGATCGTGCTATTGATCATTACCCTCTGGGTGAAACTATTCAGCCAGTCTTCAATCCATATCACCATCTTCTTATCCAACCCATACATTAACATCTTCTCTGTGAGGATCTTACAGGAGACAGTGTCAAAGGCCTTACTGAAGTCCAGGTGGACAATGCCCTCCTCTCATCTACCAGGCCAATCATTTCGTCATGGAACTTTATAAATTTGGTTAAGCACAACTTCACCTTGGTGAAGCCATGATGACTACTCCTGATTTCTTGTCCTTGATTTGCCTGAAGACAGTTTCCAGGATTATCTGATCCATCACCTTTCCGGGGATCTCAGTGAAACTGGCTGGCCTGTAGTTCCCTAAGTCATCCTTTTTGCTCTTGGTGAAGATGGAGGTGACATGTGCTTTCCTCTAGTCCTTGAGTACTTCTCCCGGTTGCCACGATTGATCAAAGACGATTGCGAGTGACCTTGCAATGATATCTGCCAGCTCCCTCAGCACTTGTGGGTACAGCCCATCAAGGCCAACGGACTTATGTATGTGCAGTTTGCTTAAGTATTCCCTCACCTGATCCTCATCCAGCAGGGGTATGTCTTCCTCACACTAGGCTTTCTCCTCTGCCTCTGGGATTTGGGATTCCTGAAGGCAAATTACACTCCTTTGGAAGGATTTGGTTTTCACAACTCACAGTTAGCTGTCTTTATCACCTAGTTACATTTTAAGTGGCTGCAAAATTGATTAAGAACTCATTTTATAGGCTTTTTAGAACTGAAGTGAGGCTGCCTAGGCAGAATATTCCTGGGTCTTCCCATCTACTCCCCTTCGAGATGTTTCTTTTGCCGTGACTCATTTCTGTCAATGCTTCCACTTTCCATTAGCTCTTGCAAATAAGTATCAAAGGTCTTTGAATGTTGTGGAATGAATTTTGTCTTCTGTTCACCAAGTCTTTGGTCATAACTAGTTCTTTTAGTATTTATATCACAGGAAGAAAAGATGTTGGATACTTTGGCCATGTATTAAGTAATAGGCTGATGATCATTTTTGTCTTCCTCATCCTCAGCATACCTTCCCACAGAGCTTCTGCTCTCTGCCTGGTCTGTCTCTGAGAGAAGCTCTCTGTCTCCCACCCCCAGTTGTTCCATCAAGAGGCAGAACTTTAGACCCTATTTTCACCTGTTTGTCTGCTGTTTCCCTCTTCCTTGCTCCTATGGGAAAGGCCTCAGAAACAACACGGGGAAAAAGGGGAATATTCTTCAGATTAAAAAACCCAAACAAACCGTCACCAAACCTGCTGATTAAAAACTCTGTCCCACCCACTAAGGCGCTGTAGGAGAAGCAGCAGGAACCCAGCGCGAAGCTCCAGCGTGTCACCCTCATGAGCAGACCGCGGGTGACGAGGGGACTTCCGGGGACGCGCGGGCGAAGCAGCCGCTCCCCGCGGGAACGCGCGGTTGCTGCCCTCTCCCGGGCCAGTCCCGGACGCTGAGGGGATCAGTAGCGGCTCAGAAAAGGGGTTGACGAGCGTGTCTCTGTGGCGCAATCGGTTAGCGCGTTCGGCTGTTAACCGAAAGGTTGGTGGTTCGAGCCCACCCAGGGACGGATCGCAGAATTTTGTGACACTAGAGTCATTTTTCCTCCTTTAGGGGGTCGGTTTCGACATGGCTGGATCTGGCCCGCGCAGCCTTTATGCCGCCCGGAGCTGCTTGAAGCTCGCGTTCAGGCTTGCGGCCCGGCTCTGCCAGGAGGGAAACTTCCCGTGTGGGTGCGGGCGGTGGCAGCGCTGCAGTTCCATTCAGTGCCACCGTGTGTCCGGTGCCTGCTCAAGAGCGGCTGCAGGAAAGTATTTCACCAGCGGGCGTTTCCGTAGTGTAGTGGTTATCACGTTCGCCTAACACGCGAAAGGTCCCCGGTTCGAAACCGGGCGGAAACAC
>JAAGNO010030988.1:0-35101 GCA_033439905.1 Ceryle rudis
AGCCCACCCAGTTTGAAGGTAAGGAAAGTGACAGTGTTTGTGCTAAAATTTTCTTAAGAACACCGCTGGCTTCTCTGGCATGTAGATCATTGTTGGAGGACTGCTGATTTTTATTCTTGGATCACTTTGCACATAGGAGAGCACTGTAATATGAATGAATTTAAAGAATGAAAGAAAACAAAGGAAGTCTTAATTTGCTGCATAATTACTGACTTCGTAGCCGTGCTACACGGGTCCCTGAAGCACATAACAGTACTGTGTTTTTCAGAGTTTGATCATTGATGTCACTTAAAATATATCTGCATAGAAAAAAAAAAATCCTGTATTTAGAATATTGCCCTAAATGAGACCCAAAGGAAGCATCTTTTCTTAATGTAACTGCAGGAAAGGTTTGAACTAAGACTTAAATGGTACATTCACTTGTGTTCCACTTTTGTGCTATTTAGAGAAGACTTTGAGCTCAAAATGCCATGTGTTTTCAATTGCTCTTCCCCGTTAATTGGGGAGGTTAATTATGTGACATACATGAAGCACCCAGAATTAATGATAAATATTTCAGTATTTGAAACAGACTGTGTGAACACAGGACTGCGATAGGGCTGTAGTTACATGAACACAACCAGAGACCATTCAGTGGCTTCACAGCTAGGGACGCTTGGCACGCGTTTGAAAGGCACAGAAGAAAATCACGAACTTTGAGAATTGTTTTCTAGCAAGTTTTTCGATTTATCAAAAGGAGGAGTGGTCCCTCCAGGCTGTTAACTGATTAAAAGGGAGGTCGTTCCTGACAGTCTGGTTCCTTGGTTCCTGGAGTGGGGAAGGGCTGTGTCTGGGGTAAGGTTGGGAGGCAGATGGAGGTAGACTGATGAGCAAGACCTGTGGAAAAGCAACTAAATTAGAAGTGCAGGAAAGCCTTTCATTTTATTGCTTTTTCTTCTGTATTTGTACTAAATTGTTTGTTTGTTTGTTTGCTAAAAGGTTGTTTCATCTCTTCTGATAGCTGCTGCCGTGCGAGTCCGACAGCAGGAAGGTCATCACCTGAGCAAGGGTGAGTAGTGCAGCAGCCATGACAATATGACCATGCCCCTGAGGGCCAGGCTCTCACCACCCTCAGCATAAAAATTTCTCCCTTATTTCTTGGCTTACCAAGCCAGCCAGTGACCCACGTGAGTAGTCCCATAGCTAGCAGATGAGGTCCACGAGGAGCTCGGGGCTGACCAGCACAAAGACGGGTCTGTCTGACAGATGAATCCAGACCCACAGCAACAGAATCACACAACTTGCATCCAGATCTCCATTTGAACATCTGGCCTCAGTGAACTGCATATGGAGTAAGGAGAGGCCCAGGGGATGGGTGGGTATGCAGCCTTTCTAGAAGGATCCACTAGCTACCTGGAGGTAAAAGCTTCTTCTGAAGGGGGTAAATTGGGTGTTTCTGAGGTAGCTCCCTCCAATGCTTGCTCAGTGGGCATTTTTCATATATAAATCTATGCCTATCTGAGTTTTCATTCTGCAGTTGCATTTCCATTTAGATCTTCTTGTGAGGAGTCATATGGCAGTTAAAAAAGGGGAGGAGGGAAATGAAAATGGAGAGCAAATAACTTGCAATAACATGAGATAAAACTGTTACCTTACAAAGGAGACGTGTGACACCCAGCACGCCAAAAGGTGTTACTTCTTTAAATAAGGCTGGGTTTGAATATCAGATACTGAATGTTGTAGAAGATTAAATGGTAATAATCAGATCAAAAGTGGATATATGAGATGGGAGATGAGGCTGAGAAATTGCTTGCTAGACTGAACAAAGAGGAGGACAGGAGTGAAGTTATTAGCTCAATTAAGGAGAAAGATGGTTTGATGAAAACCTACACTCACAGAAATAAATCAAGTATTTAGAATATTAAAAAAAAGAGAGAGAGAGAGACTTAAATCTGTGGACAGCTTTTCTTTGACATCCTCTATGCCAGTGTAATCTAAAGGCTTCTCTGATAACGAATGGGCATTACAAGAAGTTATCTGCAAGAAATAAACATAACAACATTTAGCAGCCTTTCAGTATTTTACAAGGAGTTCCTCAAGTGGGTCTCACAGATGGGAAATTACTGTTATCCCTGCATTTTATGGACAGGAAGGGAGAACTCTTGTGGTTTCAGCTTTCTCCATTCTGACCCTCGTCCCTCAGGCTCCGGGTAGTCCATGGCTCTCCTGGTGCTCGTACCCTTGTGGGCCAGCTGTGAGGCCATGAACTCTGCTTTCTAGAGTGATTTCAACGATGAAGCATTAAAGAAGCATTTTAGGTACCAGTGATCCCGAGTGCAAGATATTGGTGGATGCTTATGAAGCATTTTCTTATATTCCAGTCTGTTAACTTTTCATTAATTCGGGGATAGTTCTAGAAACATAAAATGTATAACAATGGATTGTCTACACTATAACTAAAAATAAAAATAAAATAACTATCTTAAACCCCCAAGGCTCTCCCTAATTGACCTGACATGCTAATTAAGCAGTTTTGATCAGAAATAATTAACATAATCCAGCTAGACCAATTAGAGCACAGGAAAAAAAAAAAAAAGAAATTAGAAGATTTTAGGAGCTTTAATTTTAAGAGTATCGTTTGCAATATGAAATACCAGCTGATTCAGCAAAGCAAGTGTGATTTCTGAGCTTAGAAAACAAGTTATAGCTTGGAACACAAGGAGATAGTAAAGAAACTGAAAAGCCATGACAAGATATTTTCTTTGTGGCAGTGAGAAGACAAGCAGAAAACCTTTAAAACTTATTATCACCTCTAGAAGAGGCAGGGGGAAGAAGACAGAGTAGTGTAGCTGTTGCAGCAGCACTGACAGAATGATATAAATGCTGGTCCCACACCACAGCCACTGAGGATAGGTGAGAAAAACAAGCCTGTGGGAAGCCCGCGTTTCAAATTTACCTTTGAGAGACACTGTTAGCAATTATTATTTGTTATTTCCATCACAGAAGACTGGAGACCTCAAATGCTGTCCTAAATGCAAAGAAGAGAGAAGAAAACTCTTACTAATGAACTGAGCAGTGAGTGATAGGATTGCAAATGAAGTGAGACAGCTGTGTGGGGAGATGGTGTAAGCAGTCGCTTAATTTGGGTTTGGCAAAAACATACTTGAGACTTGAACCTGCAGAGAGGACCAGCAGGATGGAAGCCAGGCAGGGTGGAGGGGTTTGACTGGTAACAGCCAGACGCTATGGAGAGCGGAGAGGGGCTGGGAGCGACACAGCACTCCGCAAGATCACACCAAGGATCGCTTCTGTGGCATCCTTCTCTCTTGCAGCCAGGAGCCAAGCACCACGCTTGCCTGACAAATGAGGCAAACCCCCAGATAAAGTCCCCCACGTGCTTTAGTTAAACAATCTCGGTACCTCTGCTGACTATTTTGCATCTGTTTTCAGCTGCAAGATGAGATGTTCTGTCCCAGGCACACCATCCCCAGTTCTTGTTCCAGCCAGTCCTCCAGTGGTGCAGTGCTGTTGGACGGTGAGCCAGCACGAGACCTGCATCTTTGTACAGGGTGGGCCACGTGGGAGGACTCAAGAGCACATGGATGTATCAGATACATTAGCAGGAAGAATATCAAGCTGCTATGATGATGCATTGTAGAGGTTTATTTTTTTTCTGGAGAAAGTTCTCTTGGCAATTTGAGCAGGTGTACAGATAGACTAAGATTTCCAGAACTTACATTTTGGTCTTTAGATCTGAACTAATCTGACCCGAGGGAGAATTTTTAGTAAAACACTGTATGAAAACCTTTGTGATTGGAAGCTCCCTACTAGGGAATAATACATTTGTAAATGCCTACTTAGGTAGTTAACTAACGTTGAGAGGATTGGGGTGTGGGGGTGTGCTTTTGTTTGTTTGTTTTTAAAAAAGCCCCACTCATTTTCACAGAGTACACTCTGTGTGTCTAACACACGAAGATGTCAGCTCCTGTAGGAAACTAGCTGCCACTCAAGGTGCTATCTTGGAATTTCTCTTAGTTGCACCAGCAAATGAACTTCTTATGGACAGAATAACCAGCCTAAAAATCCCCAAACTGATATGACCTTTGGACACTTCACTTGAAATATTCGAGGACGTTCTTTCCTCTTTGACATGCACTTTGCTTTCTTGCACATCCCCAAAATGTCTGTCATCTCAAGGAATGTGGATTTAAAGGCTCAGATTCAGTTGGACTGACTAATTACTTGTGTTGTAATGATCAACCTGCTTAATTTATCACTTCTTTGAACATTTAATTAGCCAACAGTGCAAGACAATTAGGTTCTGAATTAGGATAAATTAAAATGCTAGCTTTGCAGCTTTAAGGCTACGCAAGCCACCACCGATTGCCGTTATGAAAATATTCAACAAAGCAAGAAAGAATGCAAAGATCTCAGCCAGGTTAATGATTCTGAAGTAACGCAGCCTTTGAAAAGCTAACTGTGAAATGCCTATGTTTCATCACATGTCAATCTGTCTGAGCTGAAAGATAAAAACAAGAAGCTGAAAATGGCAATTTCCTCCTCCTCCACACTCTGCTCCAGCTCCCGCCAGTGAGGGGAGCTCATCAAACCACCTACACACTCACTCCTCCCCCTGGGGAACTGAGGTCCCAGTTCAATGCCTGTACGCATCCACTCGGGGCAAAGTCATGTTTTGTTTTCCTATCAACAGAGCACTAATTCATATTTCTTAAGTACTCTAAAACTGCTTTGGAACTGTCCCAGTATCAGGCAGTTAAATGTTCTTGAACAGATACAGAATAATAAACCTGAATATAGAGCTTTAATAGGAAAAATGAGCAGTGGAGATGGTTTAAGATTAGTAGTCAATGGAGACGCTTTTGTACAACTAGCAGAAATGCTTTCATTATGTACGCTGTCATTTGGTTTCCATGACTAAGCCATTGTAATAAACTGAAAAGGACCACAGATAATACTTTCGAAAGTGCTAAAGAATCACAGGCCTAATGCTTGCTGGTTTTCCAAGCAAGTCTCATTCTCAGTCTTGCACCTGCAGCACGCATTTAGGTGCCTTATTTTTTCAGGATTACTAAGGAAAGGATGAGACTCTCAGTGTCTTTGTGTCTCTTGATACTTGGGTCAAAGCCATGACAGAAGAAATCGACTGTGCAAATCCTTGGGCTGTTTTGACCTCTGAGGGTCTTTGTTCTCGGGGTATTTATTCAGACAGTGACCATGTGTTTGTAGTACAGGGGTGAGGACCAGTGGATGCATATCTTTTAGGGTTATATTCATCAGATACAAAAGTGCAACCTCCAGTGAGAGGCAAACACATTCAGAACCTCCTGAAGAGCCCTGAGAGATGCCCACCACACATCAGCGTGAAGCCCCTATTGATAGAGAAACCAGGGGTTGCAAGCAGCAATACCAGTTTAGTTCCAAATAATTCCAACTCCATTTTTCAGTGGTGTATTTAGTGCTAATTAGCCCATTTTGAATTGTTTGCCCAAACTACACAATAATATCACTTCATTAAAAAGGCTTAAATTAAAGAAGAGAGAAAAAAAGTTCCCATCAGAAAGCTATCTGCACACATACAAGCATTCTCAAATTAGAGATGAAATTACAGCATTCCTGTTACCATGAGAACAGCAACATTTCTCACAGCCTGTTAAAATTATTAACTCAAGGAGCATATATCTTTTTAAACTTCATTATTATTTATCTAGGGCTGTACAAGCTTTGGCTGTGCCCACACTAACCACCATTAATCACATGTCAAGTGAACTACTGCCAGCGTGGAGAAAGCCTCCACCATGTTTTGCCAACAGCTATAATTAGCTTTTATCCTTCTGTTGTCTTTTTTGTACTAGCAGTGCCGTGGACATTAGAGCAGAAGCTGCTATAATGAAAAAATCAGAAAAGCTTGTGTCTCCAGGAATCGTAGGGCCTGCGCTCCACAGCAGCTGGCAAGTTCAGCGGTGGTCCGAGTTCAGTGGTGTGGGGAAAAGGAATAGTGACGAGGGCCTCAAACTCCTCACAGTACAACCTACAGGTTCACTGATGGTGTCAAGTCACCCAAGAGCTTGAGGTTGCCATAGCGATGTGCACAGAGGGCAGCCTTGCTGAAGCAGGACAAGGGCTGCATGTTTTCCCTTCTGGTGGTGATTCAATCCTCTGACGCACAGGCTGCCCTGTCCTCTCCTCCTCACCTCAGCAGCAATTTTAACAGCTTGCTTTCAACAGGGAGAGGGTGAGGAAAAGCCACGGTGAGCATTTGGCTCCGTGCGAGAAAGATTAACGGCAGGAGCGAGGGTCTGAACCGGAGAGCCTGCTGTCAGCATGTGCTGTCAGCAAAGCTGGCCTGATTCATGCTGTACTTCATGCGCTTTGCATGTCCCGATGACTCAGAGGAGATGGAGGGGACGTTTTGAAAGCGAAGGGTTCCAGCTGCCTCATTGCCTGCTGACACCAGAGTCACTGTGGCTGCCTGGGCAATCCATCACCGCTCCAGCTCCCACCTCGCTGCCAGCTTTCAGGTTATCCCAGGAGACAACGACTCATTTGGCTGGATGTCCAAAACAAACAGAAGGTGAATTCCAGTGTGGGGGTGCACAGCTTAGAGGTGCTTCACTCTTCCTTCATGATATACTTATTACTAATAAGCTGCCATGCCAGGAAAGGAGAGATAAAATTTTGGGGATTTCAGGTGTCAAATACACAGAATTCCTTGCCAATTCTGATGCTCTCCTTTTGTTGAATTGCTACCTAGAAGCGGTCAAACAGGCGTCGGTGCCTTAGGATTAACTGTATTGCCTGCTTTAGGTACCAGCTGAGACTATTAGACCAGCTCATATGAAGGCAGTGGCAGAAGCCAGCGAATCCAAGTGTCAGCGAGTGGCAGTACACCTTGCAACAAGTGGAACAGCGTCCACGTACGCCTTGGCTCTGCGGGTGCAAGTGTTGGGCCATACTCTGCAGTCTTCTCACACTTGGCAAGTGCAACACGGGGTAAAAATCATTCTGGATTCCTGTTTGTTCGTTCTTTCTTGGTTTTTTTTGTTTTTTTTTTTCTGGGGGTGATAATAAACACCCTAAAGAGGCTCTACTCTCCCACTATTAGTTTCCAGAATATTGGTGGCTTTGTGCCCCGCGTCTGTGCAGCAGTGCCCTTGACCAGGAGCTCAGTCGTAGGCTACGCTCACCTTTCCGGCTTGAAGAAAAGTTCAGGTGCTTGTAAACACAGATGTTAGTGCAAACCAGCTCCAGAGGTGTTTTCCCAATAAATCTTTTGACAGTGCATTGGTTTAGGTTTGCTTAGGTCCTTATAAGGTACAGAATCTTTCCAGAGGGAAAAGCAGCTTATAGATGGACCACAGCCCTTTAGCCCTCACTCAAACCCGGTTTTACACATGCTCAGGTGTGAGCAGTGCAGTCAGACTGGTTCCAGTACAGCCAGATTATACGTCACCTGTCTCTGAACCATGTAACATTTGATGTACACACTTGACCTGCGTTTTACCAGTAAGAACAGGGCCTCAGTGCAGTGTATTACCTGCAGCATTTACAATATAGCAATTTGAGCCGACGCTTCTCAATAATACTGGAATTATTCCTTTTTAAGTGGCTTTGTATTACTTTGCTATCCATTGGATTTTTGGTTACTTGTCAGCCCAGAATTTCTTCTTCAGACTCTTACCCGGTGCTTCCAGTAGTTTTGCTGTCTCATCTTCTTAAAGACTCTAAAGCTTCTGTGATCAGTAGCCACTTACTGTTTACAAAAACAGAAGCAGGATAATAAAGATATGTTCATACTAAGTATGAGGATAAAGGAGGAATATCTCAATAGATGAAAATAGTTTTGAAGATAAGGAATGCCTATGAATTCTGAGGAAAATAATAAGATTCCAGAGATAAAGTAAACCATAACAATCTTTATGATAATGGGAGAAGAGCACATTAAGAATTTTATTAGCAAGAACTACAAAAATTAGCTTTCTCCATTTTCATTTTAGAATCAGTGAACATTTTGTTTCCATAATAAAAACAGCAATGAAAAGAAAATTGGACACAGGGCATTACACTTCTTCCTCTGCAGGCGGAGATGATTTCTCCAATCAGAGGCCCGGCACGGACAATCAATGCCTTAACTCTTGGGGACATGGTACCTGTCACCAATCTGCCATCAAACTCATGGCTTCCTCCACTTCAGAGCTCAGACTGCATTTGCTGAGAGTGATTTTGGGAGAGTCTTGCCTTCTCAGCTTGTACCACCAGGAATGGGAGTCGTCAGTACACTGAGGGGATGAAGGGGCAAAGTTTTCCTTTATTCCTTTCTGTGCACTGGCTACAAATGAACCCAGGGCAGGAGTCTGTACCCACACGGTGCTACAACGCAGGACCTCCCAGCAGATCGGATACTGCCTGGCCTGAGCAGGCAAAGCAGCACCATGTAATAATACAGGTAGTACACTCAGCTTAGGAAGAAAAATATTCATGCCATTCTGAAACGGCAGTGAGAGGCTTTTTATGGCTTCCCCTGCCTGTTTTAATAATCAGATAAGGACCTTGGGATCACAGAGAACCTACTAGTGGCAGAAAGACTCCCCGGATGAAGCTCAAGAGAATAAAAAAAGTCCTCCAGACAGCTGCTGGTAGACCTGCAGGGAGCAGAAATTATCTGGGAACAGCTTTGGATGTGTTCCCGAAGCAGAGTGAAGAAACTGCTCAGCTTGAGGTCCAGTCTAAAGAAGCAGTGTCTTTGGCACTTTAGGTTGTGACTCAGTTACTGGAGCCATTTTATTAATCCCTGGCAGAAAGTGTAAATAGTGCATAGCATTTGGGGCAAGAACAGCTGCTTCAGTCGGCAGAAACTGAGAAGGAATTCAGAAACCGACTCTCAAATCCAGCATGAACTTGAATTCAGACCCCTGAGATTCTGCAACATGACAGCCACTAGACTACCAACTACAAGGCTGTAGTTGTGACATGCCTGGATGTTTCTGCATCTTTATCTTTTCTGAAACCCTTTTCACCAATCCATCTCAGCTGTATCATCCTTTCTTAGCACGACCCCAGAGTTGCAGGACTTCTTATGAATGCTTCATTGCCAAAGCCCACGCTGGGTTTGGGCTGGCTACTGAAGCCTCAGTCTCTGGGATCTTTCCTCCCATCTCAATAAAATGTGCATAGCAGTTCGAGAACAAAATACAATCCCATCTTGTAACGATCATTATGCTGCATTTTGAAGCCCATTTGTCACTTCTCAGTAGCCATATCTAATATCATAACTTTGCACACTCACTCACTGTAAAAAAAAATAGCTGTTTTCAACATCCAATCCTGAGAGGGTAGCTTGTGTTCAGTGAGTGCTCCAATTGCCTTGCCAATGAGTCGAAACACTTTTTGCTAGGGCCATTAAGCAGACCAGGGGAACATTCATGTATGTTTAATGCTCAAGAAATCAGTACAATTGAATTCCAAGGATCAGAGAGAAAACAAGTAAAATTAGAAAGGTTGAGGGAACGAGCAGGCAAAAATGCACGCACATTGCTAGAGAACCTCAGCTTGAAAAACCTGCTTGGGGATTTTTTTGCAAACTTGAGTTGGAGGAGTCTTACCCTGGATCGGTTGAGCCACTCAGTTACCTTGGTGTAGGCACTAGCTCTAAACTGGGAGACTGCATCCCACAGCCCTTCTGACTCCTGCAAATATGAATAACCCAACACGTGTAAGACATCACGTTAACTCCATTCTTGGATTCACAGCACTGAAGAGTTAACTGAACCCAACTACACCTTCAGATTGCAGAGGCCCAGTCAGTTCAGAGAGGACTTAGATTGTTGGTTCAGATGTAGAAGTTACTCAGAGTTGTTGTGAGTATTCTGAGCTGGTATTGGACTAAGTTGATAAAGATTGGCTTCGTGGTCAAAGGTGGACACTGAATTCTCTGGGTTTCTGCAGCGAGCCATGAGACTGGCTGACTGACTTCTAGGCCGTTACAGGACCATCCTGCCAATGCTCCTTCCCTTTCATTGCTCTCCTTCCTTTCCAAGCATGGAGGAAGACCTAACATCCATTTTTCTACTAACAGCAGCTGTGGCAACTTATCCCAGGGAGACCTGTCCTCTGGAGTATTCCTGCCAACATCTCATGCTGCTTCAGCACTATGCTTTGGGTAAAAGCCAGTGAATTTCTTCTCGGGCTGCTCTCTGACATCTAGGAGCAGCAGAGCATACTTGCCCCACTGCTGTGCCTCCAAACACAACCCACAGCTCTGCAGGCCATCTCCTGGGAACCAGGGAGCCTTGCATCCCCTCTTCTGAGAGCCTTCTCCTTTTTAAAGAAGTGACAGGTTTGACATACATGGCTCTCATCCCTTTGAACCATTAAACTGCTATGGATCTAGTTTATTGCCCTTGATTATGAGTCCTCTCTCTTCACTGAGCTGTAAATAAAGGCTTTTGACTTTAAACACAGCTCAGATATGTCATGGCTGAAAACAGCCTGCTGCTCTCTCAACATGTTTATCTAATGTCTGCAGGAGTAAGAACAGGGAGCAGGAGAGCAGATGGTGCAGCTATCTCAGTGCAGAGAGTACAGTCTATGTATGCAATATGGAGACATCCAGTATTTCCTAATGCAACACTGTAATTATTGTGGAGAGGATTTTATTTTTGAACTGCAGCTTAAATAAAATGATTGCTTCAGACCACACAGGCTCAAGTGCTGCTGGAATGATAGCAAGCCTTTTCTCCAGACAGGAGGGAAAATCCCAAATATCCAGGCTAAGGTGAGCAGAAATGTGGGACAAAGCAGCAGAGCAATAAGCTACTGAAGGGAAAAGGGTTTTCCAGTACAGCCTCTAACTGAAGAGTTCCTTCAAGCAAAGTCTTTCTCCTTCTCTTTAGAAACATACCGGAGTGGTGAGAGAAGGCTGGTGTGCTTTGAGAAGAGTATCAGTTGAAACTGCTCAAAAGGGGCAAGAAGTGTAAAGGGAAACTGCAAAATGAATGAGGAAAACAACTAAAACAAGAAGTAGGATCTTTCTGGGGAAAGGGAACTGGCTCGAGTCAAGGTCAGCACTTTGACCAGATGATGAGCAATGAGTAACCGGCTCTTCTTCCATCATCCAAATACTCGCCTTTGCTCTCACATGCATTATTCAGTAGGAGCAGAGTTACAAAGACCTAATTAATCCTTTCAATTAAGTTAACATTTTCGGTGCTTCATTCTAAGTAAAGTGCAGTATTTTGGACTGGTTCAATAAATAGACTGTGTCACTTATCGCCCTCTCACACACAGAATCTCTGGAAAACTAAATAGAGCATGCTCAGAATGGTTTACTGAAAAGTTCTCCTTCAGAAGTTCTCTCAGTAAGGCTGCAGCATAAGGAGGTGTATTTGCCTTTGAAATGGGACTGGGGAGTATTATTTCAGTACAGAAGAGACAGAGATGCAGAATAAAGAGGGGAAAAAAAAGAGGTTGGGTCATTTTTCAGTTCTCCCAATTTAGAGCAGAGAGAGCAGAAGTTCTGGCTGGTGGGTGCAGGCAGGACCGGGCATGGTGCTCTACAGGAAAATAAAATAGGCTGCCCTTGCTCCAAGTGCCTCAGCCCCGAAAGCCACCCCGTGTAGTCAGGGGCCCCTGGGCAGGCAGTGCCCTACAACACCCCACGTAGTAGCGATCCACCAAAGGGAATCAAGGGCTGGGGCCTGCATCTGGGCAAGAAACAACCAAACTAGCAGCAAGAGTAGTGGAGTTTAAGAACTGTCACACAATAAAGGAGTCGCAGTGATGCCCTCCAAGAGTCATTCCTGCCAGTCAATCAGAAAGCATCCTCCTTCTTCAGTGATCAGAAGCTTTTGAAATGAATAGGCACTTTCTATTTCCCCGTCCTTCCTGAGATAACAGCAAGAGAATACTTAGTGATAATCAGTACTACTGCTAATTTTGCATGGTCTTCGGTAATTCACTTTCGCCCTGTCCTCATTTTCCCTGTTTGTATAGTACAGCTTGTACCTACATCATAAGAGCTTTAAAAGGAGAAAGGGATTTATATTAAGGATGATTCTAATCTCTTTTGCAGCATATATAAATAACTTCTGCACTGAAAATTCAGCCCTGTATTCTGGCAAATTTAGATCAATTTTTTTTTTCTTTTTTTTTAATAAAAAAGCATAAAAAAATACAGAACACTTGAAAATAAGTGACTGGCTAAAGCATTCTGCTAACAGGAAATATTTTAAAGTGCAAAATGACTTTACAGTCACAGGCTGCACATAACACAACAGAGATCTGTTTTGAAAAACAATCCTAAGGAGGTGCCAAGATTTTATTATTCTTTTATTATTTGCATGTTCTTATAATGTTGGAAAGCCAAAGCCCTGAGAAGAAGGAGCAGAAGGGAGCTCTCTGTTGGTACTTGCCAGTGGGTAGGGAGGAGAACCGTCCTGTGGTAGCAGCCCAGTAGGGGAGGGAATGCAAGTGAGGAAGGGCACTCGCCCAGACTGCTCGGGTCTCATCTTCATGAAAGAAGTTGTGATGTTTTTATTAAAATTGTATGTTCTCTGCAACTTTAAAATAGCATTTGCACTGGTGCTTGGGAATGTCTGGACAGGAGAACTAAGTTTATGTTACCTGGCCAGCATGGCAACTCTGTCAGAGACAGCAAACTGCTGACATACTGTGAGAGAGACCCTTCTAGAACTAGTTTGTTTTGGTTACAGGGATTTACAAAGGAACTTTGAGGCTGCTGCTACTTGTCCAAAAGAGTTAAACCACCAGCAGAAGCTCCAGCAAGAATCATCCCCTCCCTCAGTTGCAAGCTTGATGGTATCGTAGCTTCTGCAGCAGTAACACTCCCCGGGAAACTGGGGCTGGGGACGATGCTGAGTGCGGGAGCTCCCTACCCAGCAGAAAGCCACGACTACCTGGGGGAGAGACCCTGCAGTCCTAGAGACTTCCAATCCCTTTAGAAGTAGACGGTGAGTACTGGCTCCCACAGCAGCCCTCCGCAGCTGTGGAGAGAAGGAGATCAAGTACATTGTTCTCTACCCCAGGCTGTAAAATTCTCGTGTATGCTTGATCATTCAGTTCTGCTACGCTGTGGGCTCCCTTCAGTGCATTATGCTTCTTTAAACCCTGCGTGTAAAGCAGCTGTTTGATGGTGAGGAAGCATTACTCATTCCTGAATGTCCTGAAAATGTAATTGAAGTTCCCAGGATAATGACTAGAAACTTGAGCTGTTTAAATGCAGTGATCTAGTCTCCTGAAGAAAACCTTGTGACCACACTGTCAGTCTACCAACCAAAATAACCAAACCAAAACAACCCACCCAGAAATTTAGGATCCCAGTAGGCTGTTTTAACAAAGCTGTACATCGGAATAGACAACTCAAAGATAATTACATTCCTCCAAATTTTATTAGTATCTAGCTAGAGTGGGGACCCAAATGAGCACCTCTGCCAAGGAGAAGGCAAGGGGATCTCGGTTGTTACATACTCTGCTTGGGAGTCGCTGGCTGGTCTTGCTCAGTGTGGCTCTCAAAAAGGATACATAAGGATGCTGCAGTTACTCGGTGTGGAAAGAGAGAAAGAGGAACAAAAAGCTCTACTTCATAGGAAGCTCGACTCCATTAGCTCTGTTGTTCACAGAACAACTCGGTGTTTGTAGCTGAGGCCACTAGAAATCAAAGCTTTCCTTTTTAGTGCCAGAACAAATGGCTGAAGCAGTTGTAAATTTCTGAGGATATTAATGATGGTAGTAATAAAGCGCAGAAGGTTCACTCTGTGTGTTTGGTTCTCATTCTAATGAATTCCAAGCAGAAAAGTGTATTTTAATCATGAAGTATTTTCTAAGTAGCCAATGGTGTTGTATCTTTATTATTATTTAGTATAATGATTCCTCTTCTCAACTCCTGAATCATTCAGGCAAAAAAAAATTGCCCCCAGTACTTCCTCCACTGTCTCTAGCAATTCAGGGCTGAACTATCACGTGCTTTAGAATGAGATTCAATGTATTTATTAAAACCCTTTGTAGGCAGTCAGCTGGCAAGCCGTGGCTAGAGCAAGTAGGCTGTTCTGCAGCCAGAACTCCTCACAGCACCAAAGGAAGAAGTCCAAGTCATCTGGGTGACCTCGGTGACCCCAATTAATAGCGAGGCACTAGTTAAAAGTTCATAGGCTCAACTGAGCTTACACTAACTACACAGTCTTCAAAGAAAGAAGATTCCAGATGTTTCAGATTTTCTATGCATTTATAAAAATAAAATGACCTTTTCCTGACTTTTTTTTTCACTAAAAATAGAAATTAATCTGAAGTATTTTGCAGGGTTCTGCTGTCCTTGACTCAAAAGGAACCACGCTTCCCCTTCACGTCACAGAAGAGTCTCTAACACCACATGTGGAGGAGCCCTGGGATCCTCCACTGCCCCATCCACCCCAAGACAGCTGAGGAACCTGTGTCAGTGAGGGTGACAACCGCTCACACAACACGCCTCTCCTTCAAGTACTTCTGTACTACACGAGCAAGAACAGTCACCAGACCACGAGCATCTGAACCTGTTGGCTGGTGCTATTTTGGTGATTTTTTTTTTTTGGTGGGTAGATTGGGGCACAGCTGGGAGCTTTGGAAGTAGTTCTCCATGTATTACTGCTGCAGTAAACAAGTGGTTTCATTTCTCACACTAAAGAGAAGAAGTAGTAATCTATACAGGGTGATGGATGACTGCACTTGCCGTTTGTAACGAGTTTTAATAAAATTGTAGGAGGGTTTTTCCTCCCTACCACATTCTAACAGCAGGTAATTTTTTAAAACCTCTTTCAGAGTCAGAGATGTTACATCTTTCTCTTTAGCTTAGAGAGATTCCTTTTTTAACAAGCACTTAAAAGGCACAGAGGTTATTCCTGTAGCCCTTTCAGATGATATGTTGCTCACACAACTATGAACTGACTTGCTACAAAAAAAACCCCAGTCCAGTGAACCTACATCCAGGATTTCCTACCCTGTGCCATCTGTTGCCCTGCAGACACCTCTATGGGCATTTTTTAAGAGCTTGCACTGTGTTTTTGGGGAATTTTGTGCATGAAGCTCCCTGGTTGTCATTTTTTTTTTTTTTTGTGACAGCCTGATGTTCAGCTGGACTGCAGCGGAGTGGAGGACACGAGCCCTGCCATCCCAGGACTGAGTGCACACACCTTGTGCAGTGCCATGGGGGAGGATTTTGCTTTCCAGGAGGCACCTGGGCATCTGCAGGCAATGGCTTGAGCAGTACTGGCCATGGGGAACCAGGGCTACACCGCTCAAATCCATCAATAGCCTCTGTTCACCTGAACTGGGGCTGCAGCGGGATGTGAGATACCCCCAGGACAGCAGCGCAGCTGAGGCCGTGCTGTTAAACTACCTCAACGGGGGCCAGAGCCCGCATGGGGTCCAATCAAAAGGCTCCCGGTTCCCCCACCTGCCCGCTCCGGGGGAGTGCCCGGTTCAGGTGGGAGTCTCTCCAGCGGGTGTTACGGGGAGGGCGGTGCCGCTCACGACTGCGCACCTGCACCGCAAGCTCCGGTAACGCGCCGGTACCGGCGCTGGAAGGTAGAGGCCTCGCAGAGGGTCTGCGGCCTTCAAGGTTTCTCCGGGCGAGTTAACCGAGGCCAGGCCGCTCCTCACCTGCCTTGGGGCACGGCGCTGGAGGCTCTTCTCGGGTAGCACCGCCTCGTCCTGTCACCGGGCTCAAGAGAGGCTTCGACGGCCGCCGGGCCTCGGGAGGCCGGGGCAGGAGGTGAGCGCGCTTCTTCCGCGGACGGGTCCTTCCCTCTGCAGCGTGGCGGGGCCTGCGCGCGTCATGTTCCCCTCTCAGCTGCCTTCTCAGTCCCACCGCTCCTTTCCCGTTCCCCTGCTGGACGCGTTTGAGGTTTCAAACACCATCTTCACCCTGGCGCTGAGATCTTCTTCTAAGCGTGGGCACCTCGCTGTGGGCCGGAGAGGGCTCGGGCATGAGCCCGCCGGGTTTGCGCCGGCACCAGGCGTTGGCCGCGGAGAGGCGGGAAAGGCCCAGCTGGGCGGCCGCGTGCGGCGGCGGGGCCGCCTCCTGGCTGCCGGCCGGGGCCCTGCCGGGCGCGGGGAGCGAGGTGGGACCGGGAGCGTTGCCCTCCGGGCAGGGCAACCTGCGAGGGTCTGTGGGGCAGAGGAAGGAAGCCCAGAGACTCTGTGTGTGTATAAAAATAAATTAAAAAAAATATCCCGCAGCTCACAACGGCTCAAAAGCGCTGCGATGTGAACTAAGATGCCAAGCCCACCAGTTCTTTTATTTAACCAACGGCTTCGTGTGGCTCCTGAGGCCGGAGCCTGTCCCGGAGCAGCGCTGTGGGGCTGCCTTCGGCCGGGGGCTCAAGAGGAGCGTGAGGGGCGCTCGGAGGGCGCGCAGCACTTGGCCGTGTTACAGTTCTCCTCCAGTCAGATGTATTTTTAGTGCGTGTTGGTCAGAATCGCGTTCAAACAGCGTAGCTCTGAAAGCACAAGCGCCGGGCAGCTGCCCAGCGCTGCCGGTGTCCCTCGCTGGGGGGAAGCGGAGCCCCCGGCGCGGGCTGGGCGGGCCCGGCCCGCGTCCTCCTCACAGCGCCCTCGGCGAAGAGGGAAACCCGGGCGAGACCGTGCTGAGGATCTCCCGGAGATGTGGCAGCAGGCTTAATTACCTGAAACAACCACCTCACAACTTCTGGTGAGGATAGGAGAATAAATTAGGCCCTTTGTACGTGAGGGGGGCTGGAAGAAGGAGCTTTACAAATTCTGTAGCACTGCTGACTAAGTGCTGATTTACAGTAATTCCTTTCATTTCTTTTCTAATTAAACATCTCCTGAAGGATCAGGCCTGTCAATGTGATCTGAGGCCTATAGCCTGAAGTGTAAAGTGAGGCAAATTGCCTGACTTACTTGCAATGATAGAGTCATTTTGGAAGGAGATTGAAAATCAATACTTGTCATCCCTGCACGGTGCTCTTTATTCAGAGGGGCAATTTGTAAGTGTAATCTGTATGAGTGTAGCGGGAGCATACGAAGTTACAGTACTAGTCATGCAGAGTGAAGTGACAGAATATAAAATATAGGCTTATTGCCATTTTATTCATATTAATGTCAAGGAAGCTTATGAATAAGCTCAACATTTTAATTCAGTGCGGTGCAGTCAGGCCACTTGCTGCAGCTTTTGGCTTAAGATGCATGTCAACATTACGGGTACCGCTGTTTGATATAATTTCCCCGTTGACAATGTTGGGCAGTATCTGTGTGCATCTCCTTTCAGCTGTGGCAAAGCAAACAAGGGCTTAAAAAAAAAAAAAAAAAAAAGAAATGGATCAACCCCATGTATGCTGAGAAAACAACAAACAAGCTCTTGCTGATAGTGGGGCTTAGTCGAACTCGAAGAGGATGGCAGCACTAGAGTGCAGATGCAATCACGAAGGACAAGAGGCACTCAAGATCTTGTGCTTTTCTCAAATGAGGGCACTCAAGAGTGGAAGACTGACAGCTCTGGCTTACTCCAAGCATAATACAGTCAGATGCCTTGTTAGCTTCCTACTGCAACTCAGGCAGCCCACTTTAATCTGCGCTGGTAACTACGAACGGTTTTCCTCCTGAGTCTCTCCTGAACTGAATGTTGCCATTTATGACAATTATTGGGGCAAATTAGTTAGGGCAAATTAGTGAGGCGCAAAGGGGCCTCAGTTACTGCAGTAAAGTTGTTCAGCTCACTTTGCTTGTTCAATGAGTGGGACCCAGAGAAGTGAGCTGTAATTCTGGTTGGCATTCTATCTCTATGCTGTTAGTCATCTGAAGTTTACTCTTATGCTGAAAAAAAAAAAAAATCTGTGACATCATAATATATGACATTTCTCTCTCTGGAAAATGAGTTATAAAAAAAGAATGAGATAATTAGGAAAAAACCCCCATGTTATTCCGAAGAGAGCTCTCCTCAGAGCACTACTGTCTCAAGATAAGAGCTTATAAAATTATAAAGGTTATGAAACTGGCCTGCAGCCTTCCTGCGGGAGGCCTGTGCACGAGAATTATCCTATAGAGAATATGGGGTTTTCCTATGGATGTGTTTTACTTCTCATCTGGTTTATAGTGAATTTTAAATAGCTATGTTTGGACTGCCCGAGTGTGGGTTCAGTTCACTGGCACCCTACCCTAGCTCAGGGGATAGAGTGGACGGACAAAGTCCAAGCAATTTGCACAGCATCACCTGCCAGAGCTCCTAGATTGCTTTATGTTTTTTTAAAAAAAGAATTCAAAGATTTCCTTGCCACTGTCTTCCTATTTAAAGAATGATACTTTAGTAACCAGACCTGTTGACAAAAGCAGGTATTTGGGAACAGTGCCAACTGCCAGAGTTGTTTTAAAGCACAGTCTTGCAAGATTCCCAAACCTCAACCACTTGGGTGGGAAGAGTGGGAAAGCTCAGTGATGTGCTTCTTGATGGTGCTGCATCCTCCTCCCAGCCCACCCGAAACCAATTGGCATGTCATGTTTTCTGCAGATGGACCACAAATGGCACATATACAGCTGATGTGCTCTGGCACTCAGGGAGTGAGATTGTGTTTGCCAGTTAGTTTGCCAGCCAGAAGCCAGATTTAATTTGGAAGAGAATGGTCCACAGTTGTTGCAGAAATAGCAAAGAGCAGATTTTTAATCATCCTCCATTTCTCCCTGTTCTGTCTCATCCCCTAATTGGTAAATGAGAGGCCCAATCAGCTCAAATCAGGGGTAAAATGTGTCACAAGCAGCCAGTGAGACAGAAAACAGAGGTACCCACTCCTTGATATCATGATCTTGCAGCTGTTTACAAGTCAGATTTAGCTAATCAGAGGGTCCCAGGGAGCAATTAGTCTCTCTTCCTAGGTTCCATGTGTAAATTCTAGTGGAAAAGAGCTTTTTTTTTTTTCCACTAGCTGCCCTGCTTATTTTTGCATGCTGTTAACTGTTTGCCATTTTATCCACCAAAAGGGACACGTAATGTAATTTTATATGTTTGTAGATAAACATAGCTAGACTGATCAGAAATTAAAACCCTTTTAACTGAGTGTAGTAAAGTGCTTGGAAGAAGTAAATTTTCTGTGTTTGTAAATCGTGGTGTTTTTCACCTCCCTCTGTTTCTTCTTTGTTAGTTTCCTTCAATCTGAATTAATTTCTTAAGCTATGATCCTCAAAAATGAATCGAGATTGCCTCAGACTCTAGTTTTTCAGATGCTTGGGCAGGGCTTGTTTATAGCCAACAGCAGCTCAGCAATTGGCCTTTCAAGATACCAGAATTTAGGAAAATTGAAATTACATCTCACTTTAGGAATGTCTGACTTGCTTGTGCAAGATTGTTCTTCATAAGAACGCGGTCCACTTTGGACAGTGCCCTTCCATTGCTGGGACAGGACACCCTGTTCTGGGAGGATGGGCTGGCAGACTACAGCCCTGAGCATGTAACAGAATTTTCATCTTCTTGAGCATCAGTGTTTATATTGGCTTCTCGTAGACTGGTCTGCTGAAGCTCTTGCTTTCCATCTCATGACTGAGCCCCGGATGTGTTGCACACGTTGAACCGTGTGCCCTGCTGCCTGCACCTTATTTAAATTAACTGGTTCCTGTAAGCTGTGGGCTGTAACGTGCTGCCTTCTGCATCTCTGCTGCGCAGGCTCCTATCCCGTGGGCCTGAATTGTCTCCTTGGTGATGTCTGTTACTGCAGGATTATCTGTGGGACGGAGTAGCTATAAAATGTTAGACCTGTAATCTCGGCTGTTCGAAGGACTTTTTTTATATAGTTATTGTTGTCTTCCCTTAGTGTTCTGTTATCTGCCAGCTACACTTAAAAACGTGTATGTTACAAGCTGCTTTGTGTTTCTCCTGTTTCTTTCTCCTGCTTTTTAAGTGGGTTCTCTTTGGCTTTAGTGTGTCAGGCTCTCTGGAGTTTTAGCCTTGGATTTGCAGGAGTACAATGATGCCCTGAAGGCCTTTGAGCCTGTCAGATACAGCCCTGGGAGGTCAGGGACCTGGGCCTGCAGTGCTGGCTGCTGCCTTGTGTTTTCTTTTGAAAAATTACAGGTTTACAGAAGCCCCCAGTAAACGCGTCTTAGCTGAAAGCTGATTCATCCATAGATAAAACCTGATCCCCTCCAGCCAGGCCAGGTTTGGGCCTTGAACACCTAAAATCTGCCAAAGCCCACATGGGTCCTGTGGGACTCACCGGCAAGAGCCATCACGGACTGTACCTCAGAAGGCAGCAGCTCACCCCGCTGCAAGGCACGCTCAGGACACCTCCCAGCCACCCCTGGGGTGCTGCCTGGGAGCACCAGTGAGAAGAATGAGCGTTCCAGCGGCTGTCCCTGATGTACGTTTACTAATCCAAAGGGGGACGATAGCTTGGCGACAGCTTGGGAAGCTACCTGGAGCAAGTTATGACATAAGTGACTTGCATTGCACTGCGGAGATGCAGTAACCATGGAAACCTGAGGGAGAAACTGTTTCTCAACTTTCAATACCAGCCTGACGTTTTAAACTCTTCATTAATACTTTGATGTGTTAGAGTCTGAGCACTGTATACAAGCTCTTTTGGGGGTAAAGAAAAGCACAGACTATTAATAATAGAGGAGAAGTGAGGGAGTGGGTTTTCTGCCAGCAGAGCTGGGTGTGCTGGCTCTGGTGAGGCAGTGCCAATTTGCTCGTGCTGCTGCTGCAGGCCAGTGGTTCTTAGGCAGGAAAACAATAAAAACATAGCATCGTTTTGGTTGGAAAAGATGTTCAAGGTCATTAAGTGTAACCATTAACTCAGCACATCCAGGTCACCACTAAGCCATGTTCCTCAGCACCACATCTCCACGGCTTTGAAACCCCTCCAGGGATCACGGGGACTCCACCACTGCCCTGGGCAGCCTGGGCCAGGCCTGGACAGCCCTTCTGGGGAAGACATTTTTCCCAATATCCAGTCTATTGGCTGGTCTCTGCGCTGCTTGTGCCTCACTGAGTATTCAGTTTGAAGCTGCTCTACTAACATATGACTCAATTAGAGCAGCCTCAGACACAGTTACACTATATAAAGTGTCTAAAAGTTTAAAAATACAGTGATGTACTGGTGACTACATTAAGAAGTCAAACTGTTCACTTCTGAAGTGGTTTAGCTGTACAAAAAGTGTGCCACAGCTCAGAGCACACTTGAGTTCCATGAAAGAATCAGCTCATTACTCTAGCTAACAGAAAAGCAAATAATAAGAAAAAGGATTAAGAGCTTTTAGGAGATGAATAGATGGAAAATGATATTCAAAATTGTAGTAACTGTGTTCAAGACAAATGGAAGAAGTGTTAGTAGGTCTGCGAAACTCCTTGCCAAAGACCATCATATTCGCAAGAAGGGTGTGCGGGACACTGGGAGCCTGCGCAGCACTTGGAGAGGACATCTATTGAGTGTTACTAGATGGACAAATAATTTTAGGTTCAAGAAACTCCTTGAGCTGAAAACTGTCAGCGGCTGTGCAAGTACTTGGGTAGCGCCATATACATTTGCAGTTTTTGCTCATCTCTAGGTGTCAACTTCTGGCTTTTGTTGAAGAGAGGGTACTTGGCCGGATCAACCCAGGTACAACTGCTTTCGTGTTCTTAGCTGGTTTAATCAGAGTGTTAATGCATAAGCAAACATGCCAGCTAGAAGTGGATGTTAATGCTCACTGATGTGTACCGCAGCACTTCTCTGACAAGTGTAGTTCAGTTTTAATTGCTTATAATAATGCTTATTGTGGAAAGTGGTGTCAAATCTTTCCTGAGAATTAGACACTGACTTTTTGTTTGTGCAAATAATAGGGTATTTGCAAAATGCAGGACTGTGTAGCAGTGATTTTTTTTTTAATTATTTCTCATAAAATTGTTTCTCTTTTTCAGAGAGATATGTAGAAGAGGATGAGATGACTCTGCAGCCTGTGAATGTATTACAGTATTAATTCTTTTCTGTAAAATGTTGCTTCCCCCCACTTACTCCACACGCCTGCTGGCACTGCAGCAGCCTGGAGATGGCACAGGGACGGGGACAGCCCTTCTAGGGTCCCCACTGAGTCATAGTGCAGGAAAGCAGATGTAGCTTAGGCTTGAGGTGGTGGGGGCTGTGGTTCTTCTGGACTTGTCTGTGGGCTCAGGTCAAGGGTTTGACTTCTGCCAGGGGAGGTTCTCGTCCAAAACCAGCACATATTCAAGCTGCTTGGGCCTGAAGCAATAAGAAGGGAGGCCAAGGTGTGTTTAGTGTTTGAGGTGGCCCACACATGCCAATGACTGTCCAGCCAGCACAGATGACAGCAGCAGGGTTGTCCCAGAAGCTGGGTCTCCAGCCTGCTCTAGTGCTGAAGAGGTGAACTCTCCAGGTGCCCTGTGCGACCCTGCACAGGTCACCACAGGGTGCTGAGGCTGTGGCTCCCCAGTGTGGCCTCTTGTCACAGTGAGATCTGCCACCGTGATGGGATTCAGCCACATGGTCTTCTCGGGGTATGGAGCTTCCCAGGAGTACAAGCCAATGGGAATTAAATAGGATGCTTACTTTTGTAACGAATTTATTGTTAAAGGTGAATTATCCTAAATCTGGTACAACCTCTAATGCGTTTGATGGTTTAGAGTCAGTTAAAATAAACAAACACTGAAGCTAACATTCCCAGCAATCTGGAGGGAATTAACAGCACACTGCAAAGGGTGTTTAAATTACTTTTAAAATTCTAATTAGCCTATGAACAGCAGTGAGTGTGGGACAAATTGCCTGGCTTCAAAACAAGACAATCAAAAAATGACCTCAAAGGCAAGCAAGGGGTGGAGGATGGCTGCCATGAAATAAATGAAAATGACCCCATCCTTTTGTTTAAGTAATGGCCTATTTTGAGGCTTATGTTACATCGTCCCACATTTACAATGCTCTGGGAGATTAAGAGGCAGAGGAGAAGCTTCAATGGGATAGAAAAAGAGTTTTTGACTACCAAAAATGATGACAGTAAAATCCCAGATGTCTCTTTGCAATGAAATTAGCTGGAAACTAGTTTGGGGTAGTTGCGGTTGAAATAATCAAAACAATTGTTCTGCCTTAGACTCCACCTTTCCCACAGTTATTTCACTTCCCCTATTCATATATAAACCAACAGGGATTTGACTGGAAGCATTTGTGGCTTTATAAATAAACTGTCCCCCTAAAATTTTGGGCTCTGAAGGTTTTTTTTTTGTACTCTTGGTGTTTTTCTTCCTTGTGGCTGTATCAGCATGTGGTGTAACGTTCTACCCTGCAGCGTGATCCCTCACCCTGGAATTGTGCCCAGTGCCAAGATCTGAGATCTTGTTAGGAAACAATTTCCATGGACAGATTTTTGTCTGTCAATATTTATTACCGTTGCCCTTTTGGAGAAAGTCTGCCTCTATTATAGAAAATTGAACCGAAGTAGTGTGAGGCTCGTGCCATAAAACTCGAATAGGAGTGTTGGTTTTTTCAGTCTTTGCAAGGGCGCGTGATTTTCCCTGGTTGGTTTTGCATATTTTGGCTTTGTTCTGATGTGTAACTGTGACCCCCCCCTGTGCCGAATAAGGGGAAAGCAGCAAGTTTGCCTTGGCATTCCTGGCCCTTTCTGGGTGTTTGTTTCCCTGGACTAACCTGAGTCCTTCTCCTGAATCAGGAGAACCTAGAACTGCATTCTCTGTGTTTTCTAATGCAAAGTTTTTTAAGTTGCCTTTCAATCCTGAGGAAGCATCAGAAGGAACTAAAGATAAAAAGAGCTGTTATGTAATTTTGATGCAGATAACTTCTGCTCGGTTAATAGAAACCCTCAGTTTTACAGCTGACTCATGGCACCACTAGTCATAAATTTGCTTCAGAGATTTTGATGTTTCAAGTGAAAAAGAAGAAAAAGATGGGTATGGCTGTGATTCTTGTCTCTTTCTGATGCAGTTATCGCTGTCACGGTTAGAGGACTTCCATCCATCATTGCCCTTTGCATAGGGACATACTTGGTATGTAGCGTGGTATGAGAGTGAGTAGCGCTGATATGTTTGTTCCTCAAATGTATGAATATTTTGTTCCACTCTGGAGTCTGCTGTCTCTGGTCATGCAGCTAATTTTTCCTGCAGACTGTTCAAAGACAACAGGAAAACGACACAAGTTCTTTCTGGAACTCATGAGAATGTATACTGCATATTTAATACCTTTGTGGTAAAACACGGAGAATTGAATCTGTTAGGGAAGCACTTGGTCTCTTCTCAAAAGCTGTCTTCACTTCAGCCTAATAGATTTGAGTGCCACAGGTCTCAGACTTGGAAACACTTGGATCCCTTTGCTGAGATTTCCAGATGTGGGCCCTTAGGTCCTGATGACTGGAAGCTCTAGTGGGACCTGGGACCGGACTGGACATAGTCCTGTCTCAGACCATTGTAGAGCCTCCCTTTATCTGGTTCTGCTGAACCAGTGCTTGTTTATTAATCATCCCCATAGTTCCTCTTCCAAACCCACCCATTTGTGGTTTTGATTCAGGTGATCCAAAGCTCTTTCCAAAGAAGCGGGCCGTTAGCTTTCCCATTGTACGAGATACCATTTCTCTTCAAAGAGATGAGATTAAAATGTTGAGGTTGTTGAGTGATTGGACTGTCTGAATACTTCTAAGTGTCCTGTAAACTATTACATCAATGTAAATTAACTATATTACCTACTCTGACACACTCTGGGTGAATGATGAAAAAAACAAAACAAAAGCCTCTCGGAACTAGATCAAAGAAATTAAAATAAGAACCATTCAATGGCAGCAGTTAATGAACTGTAACTAACGCAGCAAAAACTCTCCTTCCAGTAGCAAAACAGAGAGAATCAGTTTTTGTAAATGCTCTGAGCACAGCGTTTGCATTACCCTCCATCATTACGTTGTCTAAATAATTATCTAAGGGGCTTAGCCTGCATACTTGCCAGGCTGCATCTCCAAAGTCCATTGCAGTGCTGTCCTTGACTCGGATGTCGATTTCCAGGTCTGTGAACATTAAAAGGAGAGCTACAAGCAGGAAGACTCACATCTGAATGTAAATATACTATGCTCTATTTTACTTAGGTGCACCTCTGCAGTTTTATTGCATTGTCACTACCAGACTCAGCCATTCCCTCAGTGGGTGCGTGTCACCAAAAGATTGCTGTCCACAGGTTCATCCCTCTGAGTCTGCTGTCTTGATTCAGCCATTGCAGAAGCAGCTCAGGTTGTAAGTGGGGTTGACAGTGCACTTTCTGGGGCAAAACTGTTGAGGTTAAAATGCTTTCCTTTCACCTGCTGCATGCTCTGGCATTGGCTTCCACTGTCTCAGCCCTGGCAAGAAGCATTTTAGAAGATATTTGGCAGGCAGGTATTGATTTCGGGTATAGAAAAAGGCCAGAACAGAAATTAGTTTCTTCCGTTGACTGTCTACCTTGGGGTTACTCAGTCTAGCAGAATTCATCCTAATTTCTTCAAAAGAGAAAAAATGTAAAGACTACAGAAGGGAGATAGGAAAAAAACCAAGCCAAAAGCCACCAACCCAAAAAGGGAAGTTATCTTTATGGAGCTGACTTTGCCAGTGTTACCAGGATAAAATTTATTTTTATTTATTTATTCCTCATATCCAATGACTGAGTTTCCCTCTCAATTGATAAAAATCTGTTTGCTTTCCTTTGATACAAAAATGACTAGATTTTTCTCTGCATACAATAAATATTGCTAGAAGTATTCAGAACGTGTCCATAATGTAATAACTTGCCAAGCCTTCATCGAACAATATCGGAATCCTGGATCGCATCACATTCTTTCCTTTCTGTCCCCCCAGGCATTGATTTCATCCTATTTCCTGACGTAGATTTTCATCACCATCTCGTGGTATCTTTCCCTTTACAGCACAACATCAATGGTAAAACAATTGATAGTGGATTTCTCATACGCGAACAGACTCCCACAATCTTGCGGAGTTCAGAGCTCTGTGGAGATTAAGTCTGAAAGCCTTTGAATTTGGATTTCCCAGGAGGCTCCTGGGTTTTATTTACATTTCCTATTTCCTGGTGGAGATGTCAGTTGGTGTTTTCTGAATTTCTCTTCAGGAGACAACCAGGAATGCAAGACCTGAACTAAAAGGTACAGTAAATTGTCAGCTGCTGCCAGGAGGAAATGTGTGCTGTGTGCCAAGTTTCTCCTGCTCTGTGCTGTACCTGAAACCACTCGGCTGCGCTTGCCAGTGGGGTTTCTCTTAAATGAGATAATTGCCCCTCACGTGCTGTTCTTAGGGCTCTCTCCAAATCCACCCCTACCTGCAAGAATACCAAAGCCTTGAAGATGGATGGCCCTTCAGCGTGACACAACAGCTTTTTAACTTGACATCAAACACGTTGAAAGCTGTTAAAGTGCAGGCTGTGGAGTTCCGTATGAGCTGCCCTTCCCAGAAGGCTGCCCAGTCACACCAATCTCCCGTCCTAGCCCTGCGCGCCTCCTTGCCGTAGAAAGTATGGAAATGCACTTTTGTGCTGTTTTATCCCTTTAACGCCAATATCCAGAAGTGTTCTTCATCTGTAGCTATTTCCCTTCCCCCTGTAGAAGAGAATAGAAGGGGGGAAACCCAAAGCAAACCCAAAGCCTCGTAATTTGACTTTGTGTCGTTACAGCAACCTCAGTGGGAGCCATTGGATAAAAAAATGTAACAGCCTCATGTTCCTGTATTTCCAACACAGGTACTGGAAGACATTGTTAAATAATGGGCCTGCATTTCATATGGTTTCTTCCGCAGTCTTTAATCAATAAAAAGTTCTTTAGATCAATACAGATGTTATTTCACTGCTTGGAACCGTTTATAACTATACAATGGAGGTAGTTAGGGCATAGTGCATAGTGGGGATAGCTCTTGGGCACAACACAGTTATAGCTCCACTCATACACAGCAGGTATCAGTATAAAATTGGATACACTGATGTAAAATCACAACATCCTCTCTACAAAGCAACTCCAGATAAGCTGTACTGGGGGAAGGAGGGCTGACTGTGTTTTAATGCTGTGTTTTGTTCCCTCTCGACAATGTTAGCAAAGGAGTTTTGCAGATTTATGTTGATTATTGTATCGGTAAACTGATAGAGTCCGTTGGTGGAAGGATGTTTGTAAAATGTGTGTCTGGTGTCTTGGTAATGGAAAATGTAGAGGATAATTCTAATTCTGCCAGCTCATTTCAAGCAGATGAGTTTTAAGCTGCGTGTCATGGGTGAAAAGTTTGGACACTGCTGATGATCCCGTGCGAGATGCTGTTCTCACAATAATGTTGGTGCAAGCAACAGTTAAAATGCTGCTGAGTGAAGGCTGGAAGACACCGGTTCATAATAATGTTTTAACTCTGGGATGCAGCTTATGCCTTCAAAGTATTATACAAACCGAATAATTAAGCATTTGGATTGACAAAGTAGGTATTTCATGAACCAAGCCACAGAGAAATGAAACCCCAAGCTCCTGGACAGGTCTACCAGTTTTCCTTTCCTCCTGTATCAGGTATGGGACTTTGACAGTCTGTTGGCAGAAACCCTGGCTCTTTGAAGAGGTCTGTGCTGGTATTGAGCAAGCCCGTGTCTATTTTTGATCTCTGCATCGTAAGCTGTGCTGTAAAATGTTCGTGTGCATCAACAGCCAGGCAGGGACGAGCCTGTCGCAGCATCTTGAACGTTCTCAGATTTGGCTGCCGCACGGGAGTGTGATGAGTGAACCCAGTGGGGAGGAACGGGAGACACGAGGGCCAGGCTGGGGGGCTGCAGCAGGAAGAGAGAGTCTGGGGCTGGCTCAGGGCTGGCCTGGAAAGTGCAGGTTGTTCCTGAGGTTTTGTTACAGCAGTAATTAGGCACGCCGGAGTTAGGCAGGGACACTGACTGCCTTCCAAGTACTTAATTTTGCTATCAATTCTAATTTTCATATTAATTGCCATTAGTTAAACTGATGTAATGAGCCTAGAGTGGCAGATAAAAATGACAGTAGGGGTGAGTATGGATTCTGATTCCAGCTAGTACAAGTGGCCAGCTTATTAGTGGAGGTCTGAAAGGGCTCTCTGCAAACTCACAGGTAAAGCCTCAATTCAGCCTTGGTTTTGGTCTCTTCCTGTTGTGATTTCATAGAATGATGGGGGTTGGAGGGGACCTCTGGAGACCATCAAGTCCAACCCCCCTGCCAGCGCAGGAAGAAACAGTGTTGTTTTGAAAGAACTGAATGCCTCAGACAAGTAATTGTTCATTTTGGTGCAAACTCTGTGCACTCAGACTCAAATCTCCTGTTTTCAAACCCAATTAGGAGATGGTAATTACCTGCGGGACGTGGGGATTTTGTTTGTCTGCTGGGGCAATGCAGATATTCTGCTTGTATCTCCCCTTCCAGTTATCAATAAAACACTAGAGCAAAACAATGTTTTCCTCTCGGTGTTTTCAGGCCGTGTTATGCCAAATGAAGGCAATATTGTGAGATTGCATGTGCTTGGGGATAATCATGCAAGCTATTAGTAATCATGCCTCACTGTTCTTCAGCTCTGCTCACCCCCAGCTGTTGTGTGTTTGACACACAAGTAGCTGTCTGACGACTCTCATCTCTACCTTACGGGTGGTGAAGCTGTGGTCAACTCGTCAGGCAGTGACAGAGTCAGAGGATGAATGCAAATCTCTTGGGTTTCAGTACCAGGGCCGTTGTACTTCTAGGAACTCAGCCTTTCTGAAAAACATGTCTCTAACACAATCTCTATCCTGGTATAAAGCAACCACTCCAACTCAAGGACAAGCTGAGCAGAGGAAGCCTATTGCTAAGTAGCTGTTCAGTAAAGGAGACCTACAGAACACGGAGAACACTGATTTCTTTTCAGAAGTGCACAGGAGAGTGGATCGGGAGGGAGTCTTTTGTGGCATAGACAGCACTCATTTGCCAACCACTCTAGCAGGTGAGAAGAGGTATTCTCAACTCTTAATATAATATCCAATAGGGCAGAAAAGGCAGTTGGCAGCTCTTTTATCTCTGGATGAGGATTTCCTCTTCATCTTCCCCTTCATAATGGTCCCAGCCCTGGCGAGGCTGAGAGTGTTAAGAGGATTGCTTCGAATATGTAGGTGTCTAAAAAAAAATAGAGAACACTAGCCATCTGGCTACCTGTTTATTTTAAAATAGTATGCTCTGCAGCATGCTGATCAACTGCTGAGACGCTCAGAAAATAAAGTGGTCTTTGTCCTACAAAGCAAATTAAGCACGGTAAAATGGAGCTGCTGCAAGGAGTGTAGGTGTTTATAAAATTTGTTATTGATAAACACCCTTTGAAATCATTAGTCCTGTTCTTTTCCTTCTCCTGGACTTAGGGTGAGCTTGGACTTGTAATGAGCCTGCAACAAAGGTCATCATTACTGGGGCCAGACTGAGTGTGAATTGAACCAGAAAGTCACGCCACCAGTCCCTGAAACAGGCCGAAATGTTTGAATGCCAATTCACTGTTTTGCCACTGAAGTGAAAGGACATAAATAATAATTAAAAACAAAACAAAACCCACCAAGGGATGCTTTTCAGCTGTGAACTTTCCTGTTGCTTTCAAGCATGCTGGAAAGCGGAGCAGCCGTCCTTGCCTAGCTCCTGGTAAGAGTCACATTCTGACCATGGGGATGAAACAGAATAACAGAGTAACTCTTATGTTAGGCAGGGTGGCTGAGCAGAGATTCATGATGTGGGAAACTGTCCTTCCATCTCTCTTACCGGAACCTGTCTCCTCTGGTTTTGGAAGCCAGTATGCAAACAGCACACACTGGTACATTACTGCTCAGAGCTGCTGCCAACAGAAACTGGAATTGCAGGGGTATCATGCTGGAGAGAATTGGTATTGCTGTGACTCCTCTCTCTTTCCCTCCCTCCACACTTTTCCCAGCCTCAGCTGTGTAGGTGAGATGTGTACTGAGGACAGACATCTTTGCTGTTCACCTCCTCCCCTGGGTACATCACATCTAAGGGTAAGGAGGGTGAGATGGTATCTGCACCATTCAGGACAGTGCCCTGCTGATGCAGAAGAGAGTTTCTTACTCCACCTCCTCTTTGTGTCTGTAGGTCAGTCATAACCTGATCCATGCTATGTTAAGGTGTCATCGTGATCCTGAAAGGCTGATTCTGTTTTGACAGGTGGGATAAAGAAATGCAGTGAATAGGGGAGAACTCTAATCCCAGACCTGATCTCATAATAGAGCAGCCGACAAATACGCCCAAAGAAAAAATAATAGGTTTTGCAGCAGAAGATAGAGTGGAAGTCTTGATGTCTTGTCCAATGTCCCCAGTAGACATGAGATTGGACATCACCGTAGCTGCCATCACCCTGCCCTATTAGGCCTCGTGCATTGATGGTTGCCTACAGGGAGAGCAAACCTTGTGTTTGGTGTGCTGCTGCAGAAGCACAATGCAAATCCACAGAGATTGCCAGGCTGGCCAAGGCACCTCTGGGGTGCGATAAATATGCCCTTGTTCCTTATTTTACGAGGAGCATATTGCTTTTGAAGGCAAGAAGTGCCAAGCGGAATAGTACAGATACTTGCCAAAAAGCTCGAGGAAAGAGTGATGAAATTGGTACTTTGCCTTAAGGGAATTCCATTAAGCCAAAGACTTTGTGTGCGTGGGGCAAGGAACTTCAGAGGAGCCCTGAACAGGGCCAGGCAACCCTCCTGGTATGGAGTATGATCAGCTCCTTCCCTGGGGGAGGTTGGAGAAGTCTGAGTATTCCCATGAATGAGGGGGCATCTCTCCATTCAGAGAATCTTCGCTATCTAGTAGCTGTCACCTGCTCTTACGGTACCTGCCTGGGTGATGTAAATCGATGACAGTAATGAACCAGAGCTTGTTTAAACCTGCGGAGGAGTTGATCTCTGCTCCCTTAAGTCATTCTTCAGGGGTGCATGTGGGAGAAGATAATGTTCAACAGACAGGTTTATGAGAGGGTCCAGGTGCTTGAACATGAAGAGAGAGAGGTTTTGTTCTTTCTCATAGGAAATGCTGATGGGGACATCAGCATTAGTGGAGAAAGGGCCACATTCACATAAAAAAAAATAAGGCACTTAAAAAAATTAGAATAAACTGCTTCTTCACTTCTTGAAGTCCTCAAAAGCATCCGCCAGATGCTTTTGCTTCAGTCAAATGTAAGTTACTAATCTGAGCCTTGCTTTAAATGGATTGTTACGGTCTGTGTCACAAAGAAACTGAGACTAGAAAATCTCCTTTGGACTGAAATCTGCAGAATAAGAATTATGTAGCAACATTATTGATCCAATAACTGTAAACAAAGAATAATATTAACATGTTCTTGAACAACTGCCAACTGAAAGAAAGATAAATTCATCATGTTTTATTTGCTACTCAGACTTCAGAAATAATAAATAAGAAAAAGGGGTAATGTATTGGGTGGCTTAATGTGGGACATCTTATTCCTGGAGCTATCTCAGCAAATGCAGTGGGTAACAAAGGCAGGCATCAGTGCATTTTGGGGATGGCCCCTTACGCTCAATCTCAGCCGACTGCCGCCGTGGAGACACTTTTCAGAAGTAGCCCAGTCTCAAACAGAAACAATGTCTGATTCATGTGTTCAAAAGTAAATACAAAAGGTTTTTCCTTTCACCGTCAAATGCCTGCTGAACTCTTCGGTGCTCTGTTAGTCTGCTGCTGCTTGTCTTGGGCTTTTCCCCCTGAGGGAAAATTTAGCGAAGGTTGGCTTGACTGGCAGCTGAAAAATGCCACAGTAGAGTGAGGAACAAGTCAGCCTGTCAGATGTTATTTCAGCTGCACCTTACTTTATTAAAAAAAAAAGTGGAGTCCTGGAACTCCAAAGCATGGAAACAGAATGGGATTTCTGGTGTATTTAGAGCTGCAGTGTCTCTGGGGCTGCATCTAGTCCTTCATCCCAAAGGTGGACCTTTGGAATAGTGGGATTCATCCAGTGTAACTTCAGACATGTAAACCAAAACCGTGTACGTGATACGGAGACATCTGAAGTTACATAGGTAGGTGTTTGCAGATGAGATGAATTATCCTGTGTTCCATCAGCCGTCCGGGTGGAGTAGGGTGGCCAGCTAATACCTAGCTGTGAAGGTTGTAGAATTCAAGACTTCATCCGATCATCCTCACCCTTCATGTTGCCAGTGGTTAAGAAGAAATGTGAGTTCAGCACTAAAGATTTTCTTGCTGTTTCCACCTGTACTTTTGGGCCGCTAATGAAAATGCTGCCCATGAGTTCATTGCAACCATCAACTCCCAGATGCATTTCAGCAAAACATTTCTGCCCAAAAAATTAACTTCTAAACGCTCGCAAACAGGAAGCAACATTGTTTGTCTCTGTTAAGACTGGGATGATTTTAAAACACCTCAAAGGATGACTCAGGTGCCAGCTGGGAGTGTCACATGTTGAAGCGGGGCAGATCTGAGACACCATGGGTCAGAAGTGGGAGCATTTGCTGTAGTTTGACAGCCCTAGACTTAGTCGAGCATCTGTGATGCGATGGTTGAGAATCGTGTCCACTTTGTATGTCTCAATTGTTGATGTGTGAAATGGGAAGCAGCCTTTTCCTTTCAGTTAAGTGCTTTGAGTTGTGTAAGTGAGAAATGTTAAACAGATTGAAACCACTATGGTCATGGGAATATTTCCTTTAACTTCAGGGAGATTTGGCTTATGGCCTGTGCCATATTGTATTGTACTGGCTCAATTAGAAAAAGAATAATGAATTAAAAGGTCACAGCTCTTTAAATTAAAACACAGGTAAAAGGGTGAAAAGTGTGGTGGGATTCCTCTTTAACTGCCCCGAGCATTTGCCATTAAGTACCAATGGGAACTCTCCATCCAACGAGTTCACTGATCTCCTTTTAATCTCATTGAGTTCTGAACGTTTTCTGGAAAACATTTTTCAGAACTAATCTTCTCCGGCAGGGCGGGGGAAATGTTAAAACACACAAAAATCTGCACAACAGGAAGTAATGTTAGAAAGCTGTGAAAATCATTTATCCTTTTGAAGCGTAATGGTTTTTAATTTTCTCATGCCCTGATCTCCCTGGCAACAATTTAAAAGTACATAAGCATTCATGAATCAAAGCCGTTCACGTCTGCATTTTTAATTATGTGTCATTGGATTGAAACTTTCCTTTTGATCTTTGTGTTTAAAGGGATTTACAATTTAATGATTACAATCCCCCTCCCCCCAAAGTCTAGGCTTGTTACTGAGCAATGTCACAAAGGGGTCACTGTTGGACAGGGGGAAGATGGTTCTCTTCAGGATGTTTTAAGCATGTCTGAAACCTGCCTTACGCTCAGATTCCTGGAGAAGGTCCCTCTGTGATGATGGGGCTTCCTGGTGGTGGTGACTCTAGGCCTTTTGCTCTAGGCAAGACATTTGAAAACAAAGTGAGATAAAATAGAGAACAAAAATAACCTGGCTGCCCAGTAAGCAGTCCTGTGCTCTAGGCAGCTGGCTCTCTTGGCCTGTGCAATGACTTCAGAGCCGTGGAGCATGGGCACCAAGACAAATGAAGGTAGAACCACTCCTAGCTGCTTGCTGTGAGGGTAGTCGGAAGTGGTTGATGGCTTTGAGGTGAGTGCAGCAGTTTGTCCTTGCCAGCCAGCATCAAACTGCAGCACTGGAGCACTTTGGTTCAAGGTGGGGCAAGCACACAGCTATTGCCGCATGCCTGTTGGAGAGAATGAGCTCCAAGGAGGCTGCTCTCTGCAGGACGGAAGGAAAGAGCTGTGGTTAAAGCACAGGTCAAGAGTAGGGGGGGGGTCAGACTGCCTGGGCTGAAGAGAGGGTTGGTGCTGGAGTGGGTCTGGAGTGGAGAACAGGTGAGGAGGCCTGGGGAGGGTGACAGCTGTGATGGCTTTTCTGTGGCACACAGGGCTGCAGAGCAGCAAGGAATGACTCCGTACAGGGTACGGAGATGCTACAGCTGTGAATGCTGTACAGATGGATGACCTTGGTGAAGTTACTTGACCTTTTGTTTCCTCATGAGGCTCGTAAATGCCCAACTACATCCTATTATGTACAGCAAGAAACCGCCTCACCGCAAACCAGAGTCACGCTCACCGCTGGCGTGGAGATGTCAACAGTTTCCCATTAGACGTGTGCGTAACACATACACAAAGGTACTCTCTAATGAAACCACCTTTCAAGGCTTTTTGCTAGATATTTCATTTTCTTGCTGAATAAGAGTTTAAAGGTCATGCCGATCGGTGGCACGTGCAAAATGAAAGAACATTACTTTTGATGTGCCTGCACAAAATTAAGGCCTTGCTCAGACTACTTTATATGCACAATGTTATCGTAGTCTCTTGTAAAAAAAAAAAAAAAAAAGTATTAAACTAAAAACCCTGAGCAGAATATTTTATGTCTTATTAAGCTACTTATGGGTTCAGCTAGGATAGCAAGGGTCCTATTAATCAATGCTTTAAGTTGACTCCATGGTGAGTTGATGAGTTGAAAAATTTGTTAAGATCCCTTTTTGTCTCTCTTTAGAGGGTCTTAATGTGGTGGATTTTGTGAAGTGAGCATACGTTTGTGCCGTTAGCACCGAGTTAACATTGCATGATTTAACATTAAAAACATCATTTATTGAGCTTATACTTTAAAAAAAAAAAAAAAAAGGAGGTGTTTTCACTGAAATGTGCTCTGCGATGATCCAATTTTACAATCATCTTCTCGGATGAAAAAATTCAGGGTTACACTATTGACAGCTGCTGTTAAATTGCTCCAGAAGGTTTTATACCACAGGTAGACTATTCATCCGCAGAAAGGCTACGGGAAAAGATCCTAACAATTTTAGTTGTCCTACTCGGGAAACAGTCACGTTTTTGAGAGCACAGGTACCATTTATAGACCAGAGAAGTGCTGTAGATCAAGGATGAACATGGATCAAACTTTGGAAATCAGTAGGGATAGCAAGCAGAAATGGGGATGTAGGGAACTTGTAGAAAAGGAGAAAACTTGGGGCAGAGTCTTGCTTGCTTGGGGCAGTCTTGCTTGCTTTGGGCAGAGTCTTGCTTGCTTTGTTGCAAGTTTGTTTTGGTTTTTTGTGAAGGAAAATATTCATAAAGTATGAGAGGGTAGCCCGAGCAGTGGTTGAG
>JAAGNO010030988.1:44448-125188 GCA_033439905.1 Ceryle rudis
GGCTATTGGTTACTTATATTGAGAAATCATTGCGGCCCTGGAAAGAGGTGATTATTTTTTCCCCTTCCATGTGCAGTATCATGCTTTTTTTGTGTTTGTTTGTTTGTTTGTGGTTTTTTTTTTGTTTGTTTGTTTTGTTTTGTTTTTGTTTTTCTTTTCCAAATTTCATCCATCAATTCTTACATTTATGCAGTCTTTTAAAACTCCTGTGGAGTAGTAAGGAAAATCTATGTAACTTTTCTGCAACTAATATCCATTCTTTAGCATGATTTCTTAAAGTTCCATTCCCTTTTGTTCTTTCTTGGAAGGCACAGCAGACAGCTGGCAGTACAAGTGAGGTAGCACAAATAAGCTCCAACCCCTTCCCCCCAGGTTTTAGTTACAGGCGTTACATCAGACACAAGATTTTAGGCTTAGTATCAGTTTTCTGGGGTTGTGGGATGTGGGTACAGTGGTGTTAGAGCACTAAAACCTGTTGAGTCTTTCATACTGAGGGAGGAAGATTTAGAAATAAGGATTGTGGTGGCCCTGCACTGGTAAGGGCTACTTGACTACTTGCCTATAGCTTACTGGGTGTTACTGAGCATCTGTTCTGGTGTAGAGCCATGCAGGCTCTAAAGTAGGAAGTAAATGTTTCATTTGGGATATTGCCCTATTACTGACTGCTTTTCCCTCTACTAAAATACATTTTGCACCAAATGTACATTGCCTTTGTTTCACAGCAGAGGCTTTTCTAGCAAAGTTTGAAAGAATAAGGGTGCTGCTTTGCCACGGAGGCTGTGGCTGGACCCTGCTGGGCGGCCTCTGTGCCTGGCGGGCTCTGCAGGGCAGGCAGCAGAGGATGGATGTACTCGTCCATCCCTCCTCCCGCCCACCCGGCCACGGACCCCACGTGTCTACAAGCCGCTGGCAGTAAAATCCAAAGGATATTTCATAACAGATTATAAGTATTTGAAACCAGAGCAAGTGTCAGGCAGCTTGACAGCGGAAGACAGCCCTTTAGCACAGCCACCTCTATTACCTTCCATTTTCTTGATTTGGCAAGATCGCAGGCTTCAGCCTCATTTAATACCTTTCCTCTGCATTTCCTTCCTGTAGGGTAGGCATACAGCTCCTCTGCCTTCACTTGTGCTGCACGGCTCACCAGCTGCATGCCAAAACTTCCAAGGGAAACGTTGAGGAGATGAGAAGTCATCAGCAGCAAAGTACCAATTTCATGTCAGGCAGCGTGTCAGTAATAGGAGATAAAACAGCCCTTTCACCTGCTTAAAACCCTGATGCCTACTAGACATTCAAATCAGCACTTTGGGCAAGTTTTGTATTTTCAGCTACCAAGGTCATATTCTTAAAGGCAGGGATTGAAATGGCGTACAGAAATAGGCAGGCAGGGGTGCAGAGGGGTAATTGCGCGTATGAAATCTGCAGTCGCAAACACCCACTGGGTAATTGTGGACTCACGAGCATTCAGCTGCACCTGCAATTTCCTGGGTTCCTTTTGGAATGACTTGTCTTTGCCCGGGTGTGTGCGTTTGGCACATTTTTCTTCTCTGCTGCTGAAACTGTGGCCCAAAGCACCGCGTTGCTGTTTAGCGCAGATTTAAGCTCCTGATTTCAAAGCCGCTGTAATTAGTAACTTGCAGTCAGTGTACTCTACCAATTCTTAGCCCACTGGGATATTACCAGACTTTATTGTTTCTTTCTGTCTTTGTGGAACTTCTGTAAATCTTTTCTTTGATAGCAGCTAGGGTTTCAAAGCTGCCCACGTTTGAGCCAGAGGAGGCTAATAATGATCTAATTAATGAAAGATGTTTTTCTCTGCATTGCTGCATTTTATCTTTTCCCCAAAGACTGGTTGGTTCAAGCCAACCTCAGGCATCAACTAGATCCCTTTTTTTCCTCGTGTATTTGAGCAATACTCAGACAGATCCGTATATATCCCATGTTGTTCTCACTTGAGTGTGTAAATCTTGAAAAATCTTCCCAAGTGTAACTTGGATTTGGGAAGTAGCTTTGTTATTCCCAGAAGATTTTTCTTCCAGCTAAGGTTTGTTTCTCTAACTCAAACCGCAAAGCCACTTTAACTCTCCCTAAAAGACTTCAGTCTGTGTTAGCTGCAGTGTAGGACATACTTATTATCCCCCAGTGGGTATTCATTGCCCCTCTCCTCCTGCTTTTTCAATTTCACTGTCTTTTTATTAATTAATGAGGTCCTTTAATTATTTATAGAAGCCTTAAAATGCATCAGGGTTGGATTCCACAGTCTCTTCCTTGCCACATTGCACTGTTTTGCCCCAGGAAGGGCACAAGTTCCTTCCCAAAGGCAGGAGGAGAGTTAGCAGCGTTAACTGGCAGTGCAGTGACACATCATTCTGCACTGGGTGCAAAGCAAGGGAGTTCCTGCTGCACGCTCAAGATCAGCGAGTCTTCCTTTATAGCTCTTCGGGGCCAAACAGCACTGGTCAGGGCCTGGACCATCCTTCTGCTTGTTTTAGGCTGGTGCAGGATGAGTTCAGTGGGTTCCAGGTCTGTTCTCCCATCTACCTGGGCAGGCCATGTCATGCTGCAAGAACTGGCCGTATGAGAGGCATTACAGCAGCACAATTTTTCTCCCCTTTTCACTCCTACCTGATTGCTTTCTAGGTTTCTTGTTTCTTTATCACAAGGTCAACAATGGGACTGTTCTTTTTTTAACTGCTCCTTTGGCAGAGTTGCTTATGCATGCCTTGGAACCTCACCCTTCAGTCCAGCTTTTCTATCCCCAAACCCTCCCTTCACAGTTTTGACTCGGGGCTACCAAATTAGTCCCCACAGGTACCTACGGTATTAAGTCTGAGCCCATCGAGTCACAGAGGTGCTGGATAGTGTGGGAGGAGGCCCAAGGGGCACGACTGAGCAGAGAAGGGAGCACTTTGGTGGCAGTGATTCAAGCTGGCAGGCACGTTGTGTCACTTTGAGGTGCTTTATGACCTTGAGAGACTGTCTCAATAAATCATGCCAAGTAATTAAAAACACAATTTAGAATTTAACTAGCATGTCAGAACACTGGGTATACACTGGTGATGCCTTTCTTTCTGTTTTCCTTCTCTCTTCCTCCCCCCATGATGCTGGGCTCCAGTGGAGTGAAACCACCTACAGAAAGTAAGAACTCCAACACAATTCCTGGCCTGCTGCCAGTCATTTAAATCCAAAGCAGTTGAAGTAGCCCAGCTCACTATCTGCAGGTGCCTCGGAGCCTCCTGCTGTACCTCAGATGGCCTCCTCTGACACTGAGCAAAACCACAGGTTCTCCAGCAGCATAAATATTTCCTTGCTGGTTTAAATAGGAAGCAGATGTGTCTCATTTACTTGTGACCCCGAACACTGAGACTAGTACCAAGGTAAGAAAATGACGGCAAGATATGGGGCACTTCAGAGAAAAAATGAAGGCAATGATAGAACTCACAAGTTGCCAGATCGGGGACGTAACTTGCCTGTTTGTTAGATACTTAGAAAATAGGTTTTCATTGGTGATAACAGGCAAAGAATTGCCAAGGTTTGGTACCGTTTCCCTCCGTCTTCTGGCCCGGCACAAAGTGCCACACAGCTGAGTTGCCTTGTAACCTGTGGGAGTCCCAGCTCCTGTGCTGGTCTTTTTAGCAGTGTTACAGTAGTGAGATCAGGGTGTGAAAATGAAAAAAGGGACACGCTGCCCCTAGGAGAAACGTTCTCAGTAGGAAGGGCAGAAGGTAGAGGAGAAAGTAAAAGCTGCTTCATTAGATGCTGAGGTGCAAGAGAGTGACTGAATCTGGGACAGAGCTGGACCACAGCTCCGTTTCTGGCAGGTTCAGTCCACACCGTCCTTTTAGCACAAAAGACAGAACAAATGCAGGAACAGAATAACCCAGATCTTGGATCTCTGGCCTGGACTCGAGCTGTTTGGTAACGCGAGCAGTTGGATAGCGGCAGTCTGCCTGGTCCCTGGGGCAGAGACACCAGGTCTGTGCGAGCAGGCGAAGGACCAGAGCAGCATTTAGCAGCGCCTTGTTGTCAGGACATGACTGTGTGTGTCCGGGCAAGAGAAGCAGTGAAATAAAGCAAACTAATCTGCGTTCCTCAGTGGGCAGTGTCTGATGGATTGGAGATGCTTCTGTATTTCTCTTGCGCTTGTTTGGAAGGGAAAAAAGAGTTTATCTCTGTCACAGTTCAGTCACTTTGGCAGAAGGTTTCACTGGTTTTCTTTTACAAATTAAGCGAGTCAGAGGGGATATTCTCACCTTTCTCTAAGCTGTGCTGGAGCCTCCTGCCACCAGCTGTTTCTGTATTGTTACCCACCCCTGCCATTTTGTGGGGCTGCAGCAGAGCTTATGTCTGCTGGTCGCCATCCTGCTGGCAGTTAATCGCCTGAGCACAAAACCAATCACACAACAAAAAACCCAAAGAGCTAATTAATTTTTAATTTGTGTCATTTAAAAATCCGTTGCATCTTCTTGCAGTTGGATTCTAAAGCGTGTCATTTCCTCAGGCAGGAGGGCAGGCTCTCCCGGGCTGGGACGGAAGACCCAGCTCTCTTATCAAACCGGTGCCGTGCTGGGTAAAACCTGGTGCAACCCATCTGGATCAGATTAAGTTTGACTTAATTCTTTCTTCCTCTTTTTTTAGCAAAACCTTTGGTACTTCATTTATTAAAACACAAACTTGCCTCCACGCTGTAATTGCCCCAGCTTGACAGTAACAAATCCTATAAGCAGGTTTGCTGTTTGCATGCTTGAAGTAACGCTTGACGTTCATCCACGCCAAAGTTTAGGGCCGTAGTTTATTTTTACAGCTATGTACTTGGAAGTCAGCAAACAACAAACTGAGGAAGCGTGATGTTCCCAGCCACCCGTGAGCAGGGTTGTTGGTCCCCGAGGAGCAGAGGGCTGCACTGCACTGCCAGAGGCAGAGGGTGTTCTATCAGCCCTCCAGGGAAGGCTGCCCCCTGCTTTTCTCTGTGACCATAAATGTCACGAGTGTTTGTAGTTTGAGCGGATAGTTCTTATGCCTGCTTGATGATCAATGAGTTGTTAATTTGGGAAATTAAAGCTGAATCTGTTTAGTTTGCCTTGCAAGCAAAATAACTGCCTGCGTGGTTTGAAGCAAAATGGGGCTCTTATTTTGGGTGGGACTTGGATCAGCAAAGCACACCAGGATATTAATGGTGGTGCTTTTCCAGCTTCATGCAGAGGGGACAGTTAGGCTGTGGCTGTGCTGCTTTTCTTGCCTTTACTCTCTAGTGTAGCTGTCTGCGCTCCCCAGGCGGGGCTGTTATGTCAATAGTTCCTGTAGCATTGGGTTTGAATTCAGGCCTGTTGCCACTGCTGGGCTCTGGGTTCCGTGCCGGCTGCTAGAGCTTGCCTGGCTCTGGGGATCCCTGGACAGCAGGGAGCCTGGAGCTGCCCGGCTCCTGCAGACCTCCTTAGCGCCTGGCTGCAACACAAACAGAATAAATATGGGAACAGAGCTCAGTGAGGACTAGCTGCTTAGCCTAGCTCGGGGAGAAAAAAGAAATGCCTTTGCTGTGCCACTAGGAACGAGAAAAATTGCTCCAGGGGGACAGAGCTACCTTCTAAATTTGGAACTGCCTATTGGATTTTGCCAGTTCTGCCTGTTGAGGGACCCTGCTGTCTGCCCGGGCTGAAATAGAGGAGCAGAGAGAGAGTCACGGGAGCCACGGGGACACACCGGATTCATTCATGTCTGCTCCTGTGACCAGAGGAGCTGTAGATTTGTCCTTTGGATTTCTTTCTGCTTATTAAAAAGGTGTAGTAATCACAGTGAAGACAATGAAGATCCCAAACAGAGGGTTCTTTCACGAGTTTTTGGTAATTCTCGGTGGCACAGCAGGGCAGCAAATCCACCCTGATAACCACGAGCAAGAGAGCATTAGGGATGCACTTCAAGTGTTCCTAAGCACAGAGCCACCGCTGTGGGGAAGCCTTGAGCCTGAGAGCTGCAGATCTGTTCTCCTCCGTGGCTAACGGCTCTCTCGCCCTCTCTTACTGCTGTGTTTGTAATGCTAGATGTGAAAAGTCAGTAAGACTCCCTTCATGCAAACAGGGGGAGGAAGTCAGCCCCTCCTGGTTCATGCAGTATGAGGAGCAGAGGCAGAATGTCAGAGTATCAACGGGATGGGGTTTTCTCGTGTTCTCCTGCCCAACTCGATGTATTTCACTGATGTCACAGATTTATATCTGAGAGGGTTGGATCTGTTTGGGTTTGCAGATTGATCCTTCAGTTGCACTTCTGACATGAAATACCGAGTGACTTATCTCTGGATTTTATTGATGGTCTCTCCTCTGGATATTTTTTTTCCATGGTGTTGATTCAGGCCAGTGAAGTCCTAGGCATGGTAGGTGCTCAGGACAAATCAGTATTTGGCTCTTCACTGTCAAAATCCTGGCCAAATGCATGCTGGACTTGGCGTATGGCAGAGGGGTTTGCTGGCTGCTCCCCAGCCTTGCCTGGAGGTGGCCAACCCTGGAGCAGCACTTTACAGCTGATGTCTTTTGTTCAGGAAGACAGGATATTTGTTTAAAGAGGAGCAACCATGATAATACTTCAAAGTCAAGTAATTCATTCCAATGGGGAACAGGAGTATGATGCTGACAGCATCAATGTGAAGCTCCCACAGCAACCGCAGCGATACGCCTCAAAATCTGAGCAGCTGACATCTATCTCCTGTAGGCTGAAAGCATGAGTTGCCCAAACCCACCCTCTCCAGCCTGTTTTCCTCTCCCATCTGTGGACCCCAAAGATGCTAGTTACATTTCCTGCAGAGCTTTAGTTATCACTTAGATCTTCAAGCCAAATGGGGAAAAGAAAAAAAAAAAAAGAATCGTGCTTCACTGAGCCAGGGGAGAAAGAAAAATATGAGATATTCAGAAATATCAAATGCAAATATTGGCTTGCCCCATCCCCCCCAACATCGGTTATTATTGAAAAATCAAGGAAGTTTGAAATGCACTTTGCACACAGACTCAGCATAAATAACGCTGCTTTGCATTTCATCAGCCTTATTTTCCCCATGGGTTCACTGTCATCTCTCATTTAGGCACCACAGGGATGATCAACTTCAGAAAGAAGTTGAGATGAAAGGCACCAAAATGTGAGTGGGTAAAAAAATTCCTGGCACTCAAGAGCAACCTGGGAAACTTTCCACTCCACAGGTGCATGAGCACTGGGGGATTGACTCAGTCTTTTTTATTTAAAGGCAAACTTTTTCTGTATCGATAGAATAAAGATTTTATGAAGTCGCATCTTGCTTTTAAAGTGTTTACTGACAAACCTGGGTATTCTGTGTGACACTAGCTACGGTACTTTTGTGATCACCGTGAAAGTAGGAATTCCTGGGCACTGGAGGGAGAGATGCAGGCAATCTATTAATAATTTGTTATCTAATTTTTATTTCAGTGTATATTTAGTACTAGAAGGTAATTACAGCTGTTATATACAAGGAAAGGAAAAAAAAAAGGTAAAGATAATGGCATTCTGATTAAAAGAGATGCAGTAAGACAGAAGGATATTTTTGGGGCTGCGGTGTCTCAGATAGGATTCCAATCTGGGTTCTCCTTCCATTTTCCTGTTTGACCCAGTGGAAGTCTGTCTCTTGTTCCCCAGTTTCCCAGTTGCTAACCAGGTGTTGAAATATCCCTTTCCCTCAGGCATTGCCTGCAGCGACCAATGGACTATGAACTCTTCAGAACAGTGTGTACTCTCCTGAAGTGCACTTTGCAAGTCCTGCCTGACAGAAAAGGAGAAGAGGGCAGACTTTAGTGCAAGACAACAGCAGAGCTGGAAGCAGAGGCAAGAGTAGCCTGAAAGCCCAAGCAGTGACTTCAGAGGAAGACCCACAAGCGTGGATAAGACCATGACTTGCTGACCACGGGAGGCAGTGACTGTGATCTGTGGATGTGCCATGTGCTGAGTGGGGATAACCTGAGTGGTGGCTGAGGAGGGAACCGGCCTGCTCAGGCACATGGAGCCGAGGAAGCCTTGGCTTTGAATGGAGCTTACAACAGAAAATACAAAGACTAATAATATTAGACAAGTGATTAAAAATACCTTGACAGCAACGAAAAAGGGATAAGGCAAGATCAATTCATATCTTTTCAATACAGTCTGGTACACGTACATGTGCACAGAATAATTTTGGGAAAGGTGAAGCAATATTCCAACAGCTAAATATCTCCACTTTTATTTGTTTTATATGCAGTGATATTCCAGAAGGGGATTCATTCAAGACATCCGAGTAATATAGCAGAGCTAATCCACACGTGGTTCAGCAAAAGGTCACTATACTGCATCCTCCAGAGGAGATTTATATACTTCAGTATACGGGCATTTTTCTTCTAATTTGGCTGTGTGTTTATTCTTGGAGAACGGTGCGTTGTAGGTCAATATGAGGTGCCTTTGGAAACTTCGAGGTGCAGTGAATTACTCTGGCTGCCACTAGCAGGGTTTTATACAGTATGGCTTCCTTCAGACTGAAATGGCTTAGGAGCAGCTTTCAGACACCCATCAGGCATAATGCTTTCAAATATATCATCCAGGCTGTGTTTTGCGTCCACTTTTATAGCTATGGAGGGTGCTTAGTCAGGCAATTTGCACAAGGTCGTGAAGTTAAGTGGCTAAGTGAACGTCTTCAAACCAGCTTCCTTATTAGTTCCCAGCCTTAAACACATAGGGCCAAAACGGGTCAGGTTTTCCTGGTGGCATCCAGCAGATGAGCTGTTGCTTCCTTTCCCTGCTGCTCTCTCCTGTGGCAGTGAGGAGTGTCTGCCTCGTACAGGGGAGTGTGGGGGGAGCTGCGCCCTTCCCAGGTATCTGCCTGGGCTCAGCCTCCAGCAACGCTCAGCTGCCCAGTCTTAGCCAAAGCCAAGCAGAAACCCTTGGTTCTCCAGACTGCTGCACATCAGGCTCTGAAGGTCTCATGAAACCTCTTCTGAAGCATTCTCTATAGGGCTGACTGTTTAAATTTTTAATTTAGGGACTAACTAAGAATAACTCAGCAGCTGATTAAGAGAGATGCCAGTTCTGCTGTTCCAGGATTGATAATCCATAATGTACACATGTTCTTTCTATTGCAGCAGTGTTACGTTGTGGGTATGCAGTAGCATTATCATTTTCTACCGAGCTTGGCCTATCTGTCACCTTGATTTTGTCAGCCTAATGATAAAATTAAGTACTGTTTGAAGGACCTTGCTGGTGAGTGTCTTTGTGTCAGAAAGAAACTGCCTTATGCTAAAGATATTCCAGGGAAGTAGAAGTGTCCCCTGATGGAGACTAACTCTGAGGTGGATGGGAAGACATCAAGAGGAGAGCATCAGATTAATTTTTTAGCCACTAAAAATAATTGTTGCCCTGCTCTTCACCTGGAGGAGTTGGGTTCATTGCTGAAGCACAGGAGAAATTATGAGATGTGCTGGTTACTGTTATCATAGCATAAAACAAAACTCTGCTTCCTTTCTGGAGCAGTTTCCCCTGTGTGTGATCAAGATGTGATACAACCAGAGTGTGCTCAGACTGTGAACTTTATTTCCTGACCTTGACATGACTCAAGGTTACAGAAGCAAATACCCCTGTCACCAAAGGTAGCCCATAACCATTGACTCCAGTGGTTTTGTTCTGTGTCTTTTCACAAACATCTTTTTGATTATGATAGTTCTATTTACAAGGTTATTCTTCACATGAATTTCTTCTCTGTACCAGGCAATATCTTTGTCCTCAAAGGTCCTGAGGTCTGAGCTTTCATATTTTAGAAGCTCTCATTCTTTCTCATCTACTGCCTGAACAACAACTTCTGATCAGTCATTTGAAATCACTGATTTCAAAACTGATTCTGCTGCTTGTCTCATTATGTTACTGGCGCTAATAGCCCCTAGGTCGTGCAGAGTGCAAGATCTTTAAATCAGACATCAGTTTTAGTATCTTTGTGCCCATTTTGTATTGGGTAAACTGAGGTATAAAAAAGAAAGTTGCTTTTAGATGTTAATGGGCATCCGTGGTATAGACATCTTTTAAAAGACTTGAAATGTCCAGGTGTCTTTCTGCTCAGCTCTCCAGTCAGTACCAGTTTTGGACATTCTGGGCTGGATCGGGCAGGAAGCCCAGGTGCAGATGTATGCCAGATACAAATCAGATCCATGCTATCCAGACTAAAACAACAAAGGAAAGTTCTGGGAAAAGAACTAATCAGTCCTAAATTACTACAACATTGTCTTCTTCATGTTGAGATTCCCTCTGGAGCCCACAGACAGTGGACCCTTCTAAGGCACAATTCCTCTCTGAAGCTGCTGTCGGAAAGCAGGAGGGATCAGCTGCTCTGGGAGCCTGTGGGCTGGAACCAGGGTGAGATGCCGACATGTGCGTGGGAGATGTTGATGGAGGGGAGCCCCCCTCTGCCCCGCTCTGAGGGGGAGGGTCAGCGTTGTCCGTAGGCACACGTCATGTAGAACTGGAAGCAGGGTTCACTCTGCAGTTCTGCCCCGTCCCTTGTCCCCTTAATCTTCTTCAAACATACAGCAGCAAACAATTACTGGAACCCAAACAGCCTGGGAGGAGACCCAGAGCTAGGTCCTTTTCATTTAGCCAAGTATACGATTGGAAAACAAACAAATGCTTTCTTTAAAACAAATCCAGTACAGCAATTTACTTGCAAAATTCCTGGAGTGGAGCAGATGCCACATAAAAGCTTTGAGTCTGTGGACTGAGTCAAGGGTGTGTTGTATTGAGCAGAAGCGAATAGATAAGCCACAGAGAGAATATAAGGGAAAGGAAAAATACATGTCCACGGTTGGGAAGATATTACATCTTTCTATCTGGGGTGTTTCACTGAGTCCTCCTCTTCCAAATGTACCACCGAGCACATTGGCAAAGGATGCATGGCTTTTAGTGATTATTACATTAGCCAAATTTAGAACACTATTGAATTGCGTCCATCAGCGGCTCCTCGCAGACCAAAACAGCACAGGGTGCGGAGCGGGGCCTGTGGGGTGGCTGTGCTGTGGTCTGGGTGTGTTCAGAGGAGCATTGTCATGGGAGCCAAAGGGCCACTGTTGGTCCATCTCTTCTTGGTGTCAGTTTGGGAATTTCCCATGGGCTGTGGCACAGAGCAGCCCTCCGCAGTGCTAGGTGTTGTGCACTCACAGAAGAAGGTTGTGCTGGTTGTGTTGAGGTCGCAGTTTGCGCTGTGGTTTGGTTAATAATGTACCGGGAGCAACAGGCTTTTTAACCACATCAAAAGCATTTCCTGTCACCGGGAAGCACTGGTTCTATGGGAAACCCTTGTCCAAAACAACTGGAAAGACAGTGTGACTTTGGAAAAATCAAGCCTAAGGCCATCATTTTGCAGTGATCTAAACCAATGCAGCAATGATCTCTCATGTGAGCTGCAGTTTTGACCCTGAATATTTGACCTCAGAAATGTAATGACTGAATATCAGAAGTGAAGTTGTTTTCATCGTGAGGAGTGTACGGAAAATTAGCACCTCTTTGTTTGCACTCTTCTACTGGGACTCCTTCCCATATTTGATATCATCTTTGGACAGACATCAGTTTTTGATAATATTCCAGGCATGCACCCAGGTCGGCTAACTAATGCAGCAAGTCTGGCTGCTAATGGACTGAGCAGATGACCGGGAACTATTCGTTTGCTCAGCTAAATCCTCTGTCCTCCTCCTCCGTGGCAGGAATTTTCCTGAAGTGGTTAGATTTATTAGGGGAAGATGTATGGGTCTCAGTTTGCTGTCATGTTGTTAGGGGAGGGTGAAGGGTGTCTGAGCATGAATTCAGGTGCTGGTTTGTTTTATCTGATAGACTTTGCCATTGCAATCAGGGAATTAGATTCTCTCTCTCCTCCAAAGTTTATTTATGGCTTTGTGGGATGAGACCAGTGTCTGATGCAGGAAGCGAGATGCAACCTGAGAGCACCTCGAGTGAGGCCAGATGTCAGAGGGTGCCTGCTTTCTGGGTTAGTTATTTCTCTCCCACTTGGTGCTGTGCACGATTTAACTCAGTTGTAACAATTCACACATCTTCAGAATGGAGTTTGTCATAACTGAGGAAATAAGTCCCATCAAGAGAAATACAAACAGAAGGGAACTCTGTTCCTGAGTTCACTGGTCATTGTAAACACATCACACTCCCCTGAACTCTCAGAGCTCTCTAACAGTGTAAAATGTGGTGGGAATCTCTTGCTTGTTGCTGACACGTGGGTGTTTGTGTTGTGGAGCTGAGCAGCTGCTCACCGATCGCAATCTTTACTGCAGTATTTCTCCATACAAGAAGAGATGAGGATGAGTCCGTGGCTCCAAGTAAGCAGGGACCATGGAGAGGTGCTGGTACTTGCAGTGGGTTAGATCCATGACGTGTCTGTACTGACATGCTAAAACTACTGAGGTGAAGAGAGTCTCGCATACATATGGTGGATAACATCCATATATCAAACAAAACGTAGATATCTGAATCTATCAGCAGGAGACTTAGCTCACTGCTACTCTGGGTATTTTGTTGTTAACAGAGGCCAGTTGATTGACCGAGAAAGGAAATGCATCAAGAACTGATAGCGATTATAAATTGCAGTCCCTGCTTTTTGGGTGTCTGCTTGGTTTCATTTTTAAGAAGGAACAAGTATGAGTGAGAGAATTTATATTAAAATTTATATTTAAGATTATTAAAGCTTACTTCACAGACTGCAGATATTAATATCTAGACCATGGTACCAGATAATCTCCCAGCAGGGAGTGGTGGTTCAACCATGAAATGTCAGTGTTCAGTTGTAGGAAGAATGAACTTAGGGCTTTGCAGATCTGTGTTGGAAAGTTTAAGTTCTTACTTGTGAATAAATATAAAATAATAATTACCAAAGGATATTTTTGAGGGGATGTAGTCTAAGAGTGGGTGGTTGTAAAGCAGCTGCCCCATGCCTTCAGAGGAAACACGATCATAAAGGAATTGTAGTGTGTAAAGAAAAAAATATATCTAATATATTTTGAAATAAAAATAAATCCTTAGAAATTAGATACGGCTGTCAATACTCTGAGAAAATCTCTAACCAAATTAATGCCATGATAAGTATATTTGTTGTGGGTTTAGTGGATTTTACTAGGGAGTCATGCCTAAGAATTTGTAAACACTATTTATTAAATCTGATGGAGGGGAAAATTTAACCATATGGTGGTAAAGCATGGAGTGAGCATGCTCTGGCTGGCAAAGGATTTCATTAGCAAAGTTACTGCTCTTCCAAAAGGCACTCACCTCCAAGACTGACCTCAGGGAGAAAGTAATTCCTCTGGTAGATGGCTTGATAAAGTCAGAAAGCGGGTCAATAGCTGAGATTGGCAAGGAGGTGATAACGGCAGGTCCCCTGGTGGGAAGGAGGTTGTGAGGGGAGCTGGTGGGCAGCCCTGGCTCAGCTCGGAGCTCTGCGAGTGCCTGGCCTGGGCTGTACGCGATGTGGGGTCAGATGATCGGTATCAGCTTTATCCGAGCGGTCCATAGAGCATCTCTGTGGTGTTGCTGGTCAGATGCCCCAAAGAGGAAGGGTTGTTTGGAGTGGATGAGCTAAAGAAGCTTCATCTGCTCTCCATAGGCCATCAGGAGGATTCCTTGGCTTGAGCCCATCCAGCAAGAAAGTGCCCCTAGTCACATCGCCAACCTTTTAGGTTACCTTTTCAAGACAAGAAGCCTTTGAATTTTTTTCAGCTACTTTCACCTCTCCCATAAGCCTGCCCTGGCATTTTCTTTCGTGTGTTTTCAAAAGCCTGCAGTACTTTTCTATGGATGCTATGGACATGTGCAGCACTAAGAAGCGTGTGGGGCCTTTCTGTGAGTATAGAAGGGAGGAAGGGGGAAAGAGTGCAATGGAGAGAGGCTTCCCTCAAGACATGCACATGCTACACGCGCTGTTACTGCTTAACACTTCTGTTTCCTCCATGACTCCACCTCCAGTTCACCTTATTTCTGATGTTTTATTTAACCTCCACTTAACCTTCTTCTTTAACTCTCTGCTTGTTTACTGATGCTTGGCTTCTCATCCTCAGTATTCCCTTCAGCAATCACTGCTCTTTATTAAACCTTTCTTCTTCCTGCACCAGAACCCCATTCCCTTCCAAAAGCAAAGAGCAGTTGCTCAGCTGAGCAGGTTTTGATATTGTATAAGGACAGGTTTCTAGAGATGTTGCTGTGATTCCCAAGACCTGTGTCTGACTAGTTTCCAGTGTAGTATTAGCCAAGGAGTCCTTCTTAAGTGCAAGGTAACACACATAGCCATGCTGAGCTGTATTAGCTGAGTATTCACAGACCTGTATCTCATTTTTTACTGGATGGCTACAGAGAGGAATTTATAGCATTTCTAATAACTGGAATTATAAACTTCCATTAGCGGGTAATGTACCACAGATTTAAGATCCTGATTCTTACTTGTATGAAAGTCTTTAGGGAAGGCCTTGGTCACCTTGAGTTCACGAGCAGTGACTACATTAGAATTTAGCTACTGGTTTTTTATACATATTTATGTCTTCTCCTGGGTTTTCCGTGGCTGTACTAAATGACAGGGCAAGGATATGTTCCTAATTGCACTCTGCAGTTTTGAATTCACCATTTAAGTGGTGAAGGTAAAAGAGAGAAAAACTGAAATGGAGAGGAGCACAGCTTTGCCTAAGGCAGTCTGCTGAAGATGAGGAAGAACGAGGCTCTGAATAAGAGAAAATAAAAATTGCAGGTATTAGAAAATTGGCCAGTGAAGAGGTCTTGAATTCTAGTTGCAAAAGAAAGGAAAGAGCTTTCATTCCTTCCCAGTTTCAGTGTGCTATCCTGCAGACGAGCTCTGTGTATTATGGTATATTATCAAGTTTGAACAGTAATTCTACATGATTGTTCCTTAAAAATTGCTATTGATGCTTTTGGTTAACTCACCTTTTCACAGCTCTCCTGCTATGTAGCGTGTGGCTGTGAGGAGAATACAGAATTGTTCTCAGGTTGGCTGCAGGTTTGAAAACTGTCTCTGTGAATCTGAAGAAATGACAGGAGATGACCCTTCCCTGAAATACTTTGTAGAGACCCAGGAAATACCTTAGAGGTTGTAATACAATTCCTAAAAAGAGAAAGAAGATGTAATAATCTGAGAGGGGGTTGTTTTTCACTCTAGCACAAAGCTTCGGGGATTTTTCTGACTGTGCCCGGGACACTGCGACAGGCACTGGTGTAAACTGGGAAGACAGGGGAGGCATCCTTGCTGTTCTGGGCAGAATGGACAGGCTCAAAATCATTGCTGGTGTTGAAAGGAGAAGAGAATATATGGTTGTCTACTGGAAGTGAGACTTTTGTTATGAGGAAGAGTGTTTGTTCCCACCAGCAGGTCAAGCCCAGCCTTTGGTTGACAGAGACTACACTGGTCAAGCCAGTCTCTGCATTTCCTGGGTATTTTGGAGCTTACACCTTTAACATAAAAACGTCCAAGCACAGTCTGACCAAATAAAACATGATTATATCCTTTTCAAATTCAGATCGGGGAAGTATGAAGTGCTTAATCTCATACTTTCTTCATTAATTGCAAATTTAATTTATAAACAGCTGCATGAGTTAGAAATTCCATCTCCTGTGATGAATACAGACCAATTAAGGTTATAAGTGGAAATAATTTATGGGATGTGTCAAAAGCAAAAATAGATTTACATAGAGCTGTATTGATTGAAATGCAATCTCATCAATCTGGAGGATGCTCTGGACAGTATTCAAGGAACTTGGAGATGAAAAAGATGGGAAGACAACACAATAAACCAAACATCTTAATTTGCAGGCAGCTACAACGTGGAACTGGTTCCCAGCTGCTATAATAATTCCCTCCCTTCTCACACAGCTCCACTATACTGACAAATCTAAATATGAAGAAGAAAAATGTCTCTAGAAAGCTGTTATTTTGCTGCCTGAATTGTGTCAAGGAAGTGTAAATATAATCACATTTTATCCTCCGATCTGAAATGGATTTCAGTGGCAGAGATCACAGTGTAGCATGCCTTGATTGATAATAACTCCCTTGTTACCATCAGTAATACGGTGAGGTGAGGAGGAAGGAGAAAGCAGTTCTGTCATGACAGAATTACCAGGCACGTCACTCAAAATCCTGTATCTTTATTTGTGCTGGGAAGGGAGAGTAGACCCCAAAGGTTTGCTGTGAGAAACAGACTGTCCTAAGGAAATTCTTTCTACAGTTATTTGGATGCAGAGGCCCACGCGGTATCTGTAATATGACAAACGCACCACATGATCTCTCCTCCAGTGAGCCATAAGAAGCTTATAGTTTTCTTGGATTTGTTATGCAGAAATGAATTCTGAATGATAGTTCGTGGTGTTTTCAGAAACAGGCGACAGCAGGTTGGTAGAGACTTGAAGCACAGGCTGCTTTGGTCAGTTCTGAAGGGGGTTATTGCTCCTTCTGTCCCACAGCTGACCATAAAACCTCAACCTTTCCATAAAACCTCCCTTTCCTACTGCAGCCCTTCAGCAATGACTATGCTCCCAGCGTGCAAGTGACTTTTCTGAGTCTGGCTGGATCAGCCGGATACTCCACCCTTCTTAGCTGCTCATTGCCCCCTCCCCAGCTGGAGAACACCAGCCCTGTTCCTCACCCACTCCTGTGCCAGCAGCACTCGTGCGAGTGCTTCCAGCCTGCTGCAGGCAAAGGCAGCCTATCGCTGCTGCCTTTCAGCTCCAGGCTGGCTCTGCCGGGGCATCAGCCATCGGCTCTTTTCTAGCTGGGCTCGGAGGGCCCCAGGTCTACCAGTGGAGGGGGGACCAGGCTGCTCCTGAGGGAGCTGGGACATCTCCTAGCAGCACAGCAGCAGGCCAAGCAGAGCGCAGCCTGTGGTCTCAGCGCTGAAGGCCTTGGACAAGTGCTGTTGGGGAAGGGCCATTGTTGGAGCTGTCTCTAGAGATTAGTGTCCTCACGGCTCTGACTGGTGAGCAGGACATGTGGGCGCTTCTGTGGCTCTGCAGAACCAGTGCAGTGATGAGAGGAAACTGGGTGTGCTTTGGCCTCCTTTGGTCACTTGATTTAATTGGCAGCTGGAACAGTGTGACTGATAGCTCAGGAAAACAGCAGAGGGAAGATGGGGAGAGATACAGCTGGTGCTGTCTCTAGTCTTGTCTGGGATCCTCTATGCATGGCCATATGATAGCGTCAGCATTTGAAGAAGGAATGGCTGATGTTTGACACGTCTGTGGCTTTAGAGGCTTAGGTTGGTCCACACAGTGCCTTACAGATTATAAATGAAATCCCAGACTGCTGTCTCCAAGTTTTCTCTCATCCCAGTTCTTCAACAAATGAATTCCTAACCTGTTCACCTGGCCAAGCAACTTAACTCTGTCTTGAATTTCGTGCTCGCACAGCTCCATCCATTTCCTCTCCCTTCCCGAAGCGTGACTGTGCAGTAGCTGGCAGAGCTGTATGAGGGAGCGCAGTGTGTCTGAGGCTCTGCTAGCTTGGTAGCCAGCCAAAAATGACGCATGTGGAGACCCCCCTCCACAGCTGTATCCTTTTCAAAGTGATGTTTGTAGCAGAGAGCTACAAAAGTGCTATTATGTTGTCTTGAGTGGCTGTGCGGGTTGCATTCTAAGCAGAGCAGGGATTAAATTTTGCCATCGCTGCCCATGAGCAATTTGCCATTGTGCAGCGAGCAGCTTTCAGAGCAGGTTATTATTGCTGTCTGCGCTCTACCATTCTTATTATATGAAACCTGAAACAGGACTCCCAACCTTGGAAGAAAAAAAAAAGATAATCCCTTTTCCTCTATTGTTGGCAATACCGTCTTAGAAGCCAGAGAAATGCAGTCCCCCCCCCTTCTCCTCCCTTAATGATCCTGTGCTTCTCTACTCGGTGTTATTTCTGTGTTTCCCTCTGCTGCATTTCGAATAATGCTGGGACTAATATGGCCGTTCCCACTGAACGGTTCCAGCTGATAGGAGGCCACGGCTGGCCCAAAGATCTCCGTCTGTGCACAAATGAGCGGTGACAGCCACTTCTAGGGACAGGAAGTTAACCGACAGGTTACACTGAACAAAGCAAGTGGCAAAACCCGTTGAGGTGTATTTATTTTTGGTTTATTTGGGGGTCAGATGTATTAGTGAGAGAGAATGGCTTTTTAGAGTGGAAATTTCTGAAGAAAAGACACACTTAGCACCAAGGGGTGTTTCTTCCATTATTTTTATCTAGATAGGGCCAAAAACCTAACAGCTCAACATGCTTTGAATTAAAGCAAACCCCCACTCCTTTCCTCTTCTCAGCCCCCTCCATTTCTCCTCCAGTCTCAACCCAGATCACAGAATTGCCCACCACTGCCTCTCAAACTAGTCTTTTTCTTTCAGTGTCACACTTGACTGCACACCATATTGAAGAGGTACTGCCATGTGTTTGCACTTTTCTGGTTTTCCATTTTTCTCTAACTGTACTTAATACTCCTAATTTACCCCAAATTTCAATCCTTTTCCATATTATCTAAGAACGCAGTTGCTGCTCGGTCGAGTCCCGCAGAATAACTTTGTATCTGTCTTAAATACCAGCTTAATACCAAAGTAAATTTACCATTAAAATGAGTTCCAGTAATTTCTTCTTTGGCTCAGCTTCATAGCAAAGGAGGACCTGCTTCATTGCAAAACAAGTGCGGATGGAAATCGGGTGGCAGCTCTGTCTGCTATCTTAGCTCAGATGAACCCTGAGCTCTCAGGCCTCCTCTATGAAGACGGAGACCCCAAATGCCAGAGGAACTCCTGGGAAGATCTGAAGAAGGCCGTCTGTGTGGATGAAATTGCCCCAGGAATCACAGTGGCTATTCGTCACTTTTTCTCAGGATCCGTATTCATCCTGCTTTATAAAAAGTTCTTTTTGAAAGAAACACTGTTATCACTTTTTACTCTAAGGACCCATACCAATCTTCTTTTTAAAAGAAAAGGCTAAAAATTCAAGGTTTAGGGACAACATCAGCTTCTTAAAAGAAAACGTCCAGACACAAAAAGAAGCCCAGTGAAGACCTTTTTATTGCTCCTGATATTAGATGTGGTTGATCCTGCTGTGCTGGGAGCAGTGCAGGAATCAAAGGGAGTGATCATATCTGTGAGCATCACAGGGGATGAGAGAGAGGTTCAAGGCATCACTCTGCCCAAGGAAACGTCAGGGCTTCTGGACTGGGGTCCTGGGTCTGGGCTTAGTTTGCACGAGCTGGTGGGAGGCCCTTTGCTAACATAGTCCATCTTCCTCTGGTCCATAAATGATTTCTTTTGTGAGGCAGAATGTCCCAAATCCAGTTTCCTCCAGTGATCGCTCAGTTCAGTGTCCAAGAAAACATAGCCTTTGGCTGAAGCTTCTCCACGGTTGAGGCATTTTCTGCCTGCATTGCCTGAGAAGCTCACCCAACAGCCTTCCCTTCTGCACGTTGATGTTGGTCAGAGTCACAAACTGTTTGGAAGATTTATTTTCTCTGGAGTTTCTACCTCTCTGTCAAATCTTCTTTAAATAGGCCAGTGGTTCCAGCACACATTAGGGGCAGAGCATGCAGTGGCACAGCCAGCCAGCCAGCACGGGCACCTCTGCCTTATTTCCATAGGAAACAAAGCTACAGCAATGTCGGGTTGGATTGGCCTGCTGTTTGAGGAGGTTGTGAAGTTTAATTAGCACTCAAAAAAAGCACTTGGCGATCTTGGGACACAAAAGTGCGATTGAAGTATCTTTGTTTCCTTGCTAGTAAAATCTGCCAGAAAATGAAATAACCACATGGCTTTTCCGGTCAACATTGGTTGGAGCAGAATGCTAATGGGTGGAGGAGGGAAACACATTTGTGCCGTTGCCTTTCTGCTCAGGCTCAGGGCTGTCAGTCTAGTGCTATGCCCTGTCAGCTTCACGACGGGGTAGCGGTACCAACCCGACAAGCAGGGGCATTCAAATCGGGCGCGGCGATCACGCAGCAAGTGCTCGGGAAGGAGCTTTGTGCTGCGGTTTCACACGAAGGAAACACCCTCCCCTCACTCCCCCACGGCCCCTCATTTCCGACAGGCTTGGAGCCTCTAATTACACTACTGCACAGCTCCTGGCAATTGCAAGGAGCTGTGCTGCTGCCTGCTTGGGAGGGGAGAAACTGGAATCATCTGCTTTGTGTAGTGTCCCTTGCTGGAGATAAGAGACAGCAGTGAGTCGCGGGGAATGTAAATTGAATGAGCATATTGCAGTGGCTGGACACAGCTCTGGTAGGTCTGCTCTGGCTCTGCTTCTGATTGACACAGCCCATTGTGCCCCGTGCCACCGCACCACGTGTCCCTGCCACTTGTCCCAGAGTACAGCCGGGAGACAGGCTGTGGCTTCACGGTCCGGCACAGGAGCGTTCAGTGGGTTTTCCATCATAATTTTTTCTTTCTTTACCTTTTTCCCCTCATCCCTTCATGTGAGCAGATGAAACATGCACTTAATTTTCAGGAAAGTGACTGCTGTGGTAGCAGCTGTGGGAAATCAAATGCACAGCAGGTCCCCATAATTCACAATAATTCTGTGTAGCAGTTTCTGATGATGTGATATCAGGTGAAAATTATCCCTGCTACTTTCTCGTGTGCCACATCTTTGAACTCCAGCCTGCTTTTCCATGGGCATGTGTGCCTAGGGCTACCAGCTTATTGACAGGGGAGAAGAAGTAATATCCTAGATTTGGGTATAAAATCTTCTTTTTAAGTGTATTGTTGGAGATGCACGCAGGGTGCTGCTGGAGCCTCAGCAGCAAAGACCATTGTCATTAGCCCTTTAATCTCCGCTGTTTGTATTTGTACAGATCCCTTTGCTAAGATGCATCCATTTTGATCTATTATATTTACCCACAAATGTGATATTTACTTCTGACGAGATAAAAATGATAATGATATCTCTGTGTCACAGGATTTTATTTCAAATGAAAGATCTAACGGAGCATGTCATGGTTTATTACTGCTGTAAGTTCAGTTATTAGTATCTGTGGAGAGGCATCCTTCCCTTCCCTTTTCTGTCTCCGTTCGAGCTGCAGGACTGGAGTTTGGCTGGGGGTGCAGGAAAAGATGCACGTGGGCTTCTGCTGAGCGTACCATCCAGCACAGGCTGCGCAGCCCCTCCTTTTAAAATATTCTGGAAAACATGCTGGGAAAAGTGGGTCCAGGATGCCTGTTCTTCTTCAGCCAGTGTACAGTTTAGAAGATATGAGACCCAAAGCTTCACATCTCCTCCAGCAGGAAGGAGAAGGCCTCCAGGAAGTGCTTAAGGAGCTTTGGAGCCTGTTGTGATCAAGCAGATCAGCCCTAGGCAAGGGGACAAATGGATGCGTAGGCTCTTGACGTCACATCAAAGGGTCATTTGCCTTCTGTTAGCCGGACAGCAGGTCTCTGGGATTAGAGTGGATGTGTGGACTGTAACATCAGACTCCTTAGTGAGATGGGCTCAGGAAGAGAAAGAAGGTGGGATTGTGGTTACAGAAGGTGCTGGTGAAAGGGTGAAACCTATTGCCATCTGGTACACCATTTCCATTGCTACCTGTCAGATTGGGCTGTTAGCAGCCTGGTGTGAAAGAAGATTTAAATGTTGATGATGGTCTGCTCAGTGGAGCGTTGCATGTACTGAGGGGACCCTGTGAATCTGGAATATTTAATGTAATCAGCTGGAATGTAAAGCACAATATGTACAGCCTTATTCAACCCGTGCATTTAATCACCGCTCTCGAAAGGCTATTACCTGCAACAATGCAATGTCTAGTCTGAAGTGGGGAACAAACTCACTGTTTCCCAAGGGAACAGTGCAGAAGCTCTTTAGATGATTTTGGTTCCCTCTTTTCAGAGAACACCTTGCAGAGTTGTTATCAGAAATAAAGCTGGTCTAATAGTGTAGGCTAATTTGAGATTAAAGCACCAAAGAGTGTTTATTGTAGTTACTGTTTTAGTTAATGTTGGAAAGCCATCATATGCGTTAGCTTAGGAACTAACAAAGTAAGTCACTAATCTGGAGAAATTTGGGAGTTCTCGCTCCACTTATAATTAATTCAGGACATCAGTCAAAAATTGCCCCATTAATATACTTTTCTCTTGTTAAAGGAATTCCCTTCCTACCACAACCTTTCAACAACCCTAGAAGACCACATAATGCTATCACGAGCAAAGTTAATAGCAAAAAATAAGCCAAATTAGAGAAAATAGTTCATTTGAAGTTTTAAGCTGAAGATCAATGATTAATGGATTCAAGCAGGAAAGACAGCATCGGTGCACTAACGATCTGTTACTCGGAACGAGAGGTGTGTTTCTGACACATTAAATATGTCAATAGCTTCTGCAGTGATGGGTTTGGAATAGCTGATGTATCCTGTTAGTAGAGACGTCAATGATAAACAGAATGACACCAAGTGCATAGTTCAACCTGCACTGATAAAATTAGCACAGCCTGGATATAGGGGATACCCAGGAGTCTGTACGCAGATGGCAACAGACACAGTTCCAATGGTTAGACCCGGCTATTCCACATGGATTCTGGTCCCTGGTGCATTTATCCAGGGAGCTCAGTCGTGCTCAGTCAGTACAAGGCAGAGGAGTAAGTCCCAGGAGCACCCCTAAGCTCAAGTCAGTGTAGGGGGGTATTAGGCCATTTGTAGAGCAGAGAGAGACATGAAAGGTCAGCTCTGTTCCTGTGATGGCATTTGGGCTGGTATAGGAATAAGTGACTCCTGGATGTGTGGTTTCCAAGGGCAGGTGCCTGGCAGTGGGACACATTCCAAGAGCATAAGCCCTTTTAGAAAACTATTTCGCTGTCTGACATAAAATACCTTCCCCTTTTCACTAACAAACTTCCTTCACCTGAGCAAGCCAACCCCCAAACCACAGAGACCCCTGGCAGAACCAGCCCCGGGCTGCCATGACCCCTCGTTGCAGAGGGCAGTGGGAGCCTGGAGAGGTGGGTCTGGTCTCCCTGCCCATCTCTGGGGATGTGCTGTGAAAGGCAGGAGCAGACAGGGCTTTGCTTTCTTCCTAGCCAAAATTAAGGAGCTACATCTAGGGAGAGGAGGCTCTGGGATAAAAAGCAAATAATCCAGAAATGGGGGGGAGGGGAGAATATAAACCACTCTGGTTTTAATCAGGAAAAGCAATTTAGTTGCAGTTTTCTGCATAATTCTGTTGAAGAAATAAATTATGCAGAAGAATGCGCTTTTCTCCCGAGGCTAAAAAAAGAACAAGTGGGGCTCAGGGAAATGCCTGGGACTTACATGTGTTTGCTATTTAGCTGCATTTTTTGACAATTCCTTGTAGGTTGAATGGTTTATCCTGTAAGCTTCAGCTCTGGAATGGCCTCTTAACAAGAGTGTGCAGCAGGAGTGTCCTCTCATGTGGGAGAAATTAGTTTTCTCTTCTGGGGTGTGGAACCATCTCAGAAAGGCTTCTCCTGGTACTTCTGGGGCTTTCAGAGCCACTCACATCTCTGTCGGGGCGGCTCAGGCTGAGACCTGCCCCACAGCAGACTCTTCTCCCTCCCTGACCTGCTCCCTTGGGTAGGTGTGACTGTTCCTTGGGATTCACTTGCAGGACATGGGAACCCTGTCAGAAATAGGTGAAGATTTTGGCAAGGTTGTTTTTCCATTCCTATGCTAAAGAAAAACAAATGCTGTAGTTTTTATTTCTTTAATGTTTTGTGCAGCAGTTTCCAAACCCATGAAATGAAGCCGTGTTTTTCCTGAAAAAGAAAAAAATCCAAGCCCAGGAGACTGAAATTTTGGACTCCTTATTGGGAAGAGTCTTATTTTTAAATTACTTATTTTCCACTGAAATGCTTAGATTTGGGACTTAAGAGCTCAAAGCACTTAGATATATTGGAAAGCTTTTATTCTAAGTTTTAAAGTATTTATTTAGAAATCCTTGAGTGGAAGAGGATCATCACAAAGCATCCTAGCAAACTTTTGTCCATTTTTTGTTTCGGTTGATTAAACATATAAAATTTGTCTTGTCTGTATGGTGGGCTTCACAGGAAAGAAGAACAGGTTGAGAGGCAGAACACAGTCTTTAGCCTCCAGACTTCAGCTTTTCTCGGTACAGATCCAGCTTCGGACAATTACTAAGTCCCTCCTGCTTAGTCTCGAGTGCTTTTCGGGAACTGGAAACAGCATCTATTCATTTTTAGCGGTGGACTCATAAGTGGCTTGGCATGTGCTTTTCAGCCAGCTGTTACCACTGCACGAGCTGTGGCTTTGGAGGGAGGAGGTGGCATCGGTGGCTTGGGGATCTGGAGATAAGAGGCAATGAGGAGGACAGGAAGACAGGAATGGAGACAAGCCCTGAGGCACTGGAGTGCAAGGGTGTCTGGCTGAGCAGAAACTGGAGTTCTTGTAAGGAGTTTCTTTCCCTGTGGCATTCCTGCCCTGGAGCTTGTCTGGGAGCCTGAACTGTCCGGGGCTCTGTTACCACCCTGCAAAGGATGTGTGTCCCCACCCTGCACAAAGGGTTCGTTCCCCATCTCCTCTGTGCCATTGTCTCACCAGGAGCTCTCTGTGGCTGGCATTACTTTGGAGTGCAGTGAGGAAATGGATAGCAGTCCCCCTCGGTACCCCGGAGGGGAGGAGTGCTCCTCAGTCTGGAAACCTACATCCTGGCTACAGCCTTCCAAAACAAGCAGGAGTTTCTCAGAGAGGTTTGCTTTGGGTGTCGCCTGCAGTGTGTGGAGGAGAAGGAGGGATGGCCAGACAAGGGCAGTGAACAATCCAGGTCCTGTTTCCACCAGTTAATTCAAAACTTTGGGCAGGTCTCTCCAGTTCTGAGAAAGATGTAGTGTTACCCTGATACACGAGTGCCCCCAAGGAGGTGCCACACTGCCAAGTTAATTGGCATTTATAACACATAAAGTCCTCAAGTCACAGGTGCTGTGCAAGCTCCTAAAGCTCATTTTATGTTTGTGGCTACACTGGTGATGTTTTCTGTGGGTCAGGGGCTTATTTAAATGACTCTGTGATTGCAAGGAGATACATAATTTAATTTAATCCCCTGTTTACTCTGAGTTTGATTTGATGATGCCTCACAACTGCTTGATGACAAAGAAGACATGCATGATTACAGTTCATAGACATCTCACAGCTGGAGAAGTGAATATTTTTTCTTAGTGATATTACAGTGGAAACCATAATGTACAAGCTGCCTTCCTGCCCTGATGGCTGCAGTTTTGCAGATAGCTGTGTTCTGCAGCAAACCCCCTTTTTCTAAGCAGGGAAAGATCCGTATTTTTTACAGCAGATGACTCTAATTTTTCTATTCTGTTCTAATCTGTGTGTAGCAACTGATCCTGGAAGATGTATAAGGTGCAAACAGAATGGCAATGAATTGGAGACTGGCCTCTCCTTGAAATAATGGCCTGTTTTGTCACCATGGTGGGTAAAAAAAATGAGGCAGAAACCTTTTCTGCTTAAAACTGGACCTCTATTCTGTGGAGAACAGTTTATACCCCTTTTTCTTATATAAATAGATGAAATATGTATAAAGTCCCTGATGGAAAGTCAGTATTTTCAAAAGGAAAAGTGGAAAATAGATTAAGATTTTTAATTCTTTTTTTTTTTTTATGATGAGATTTTGAAATGTCAAAACCAGTTCTCCCTGTCCAGAGAGTCTGTTCTTATTCTTGGGAGAGTCCTCTGTTTTGCAGGCCTGTGTGTCTTTAGTTCAAGTAATGAAGATCACTTTTACACATCAATTACAACACGGAAATGAGTTCCCTGACAGGTGAACACGCTGAAGGTCATTGGCTTTGTCAGCGCATCGAAGGCGGTTGCTGTTCGCTGCGCCCGGCTCGGCCGATCTGACAGAACATGGTGTTTCACGTCCTGGCGCAGGGGGACGGCAAGAGGCTCTGAAGGGCTTGTTCGTGGGACAGTGCCTCAGTCGAGTAAATTTTGGTAGCCTGTACGTGCACAAAGGCATTACTGGTGCTGAATCAGCTTCCTTTTAGGGCAGTTTTCCCCTCGTCCTTCCCCCGCCCCCAGCCCGGCTGATTTGCCTAATGGAAGCTGACAGTAAACCTCAGCCCTGATTGTCAGATTTCTCTAGAAACCTCAAGGGAAAGAGAGGAAGGCAGAGATTTGAGGAACAAAAATAGAACACATAATGAGCTCCCTTATTTAGCCAAACTGCTTTTTTAATAATTTTTCTTCTCTTTCTCCATCTTGCGCGCACAGACGCACCAAACACGCAGCATCTTCAAACAGTAGGAGGTGATTTGGGCGTTGGGGTGCACAGAAAACTGATGGATGCAACTGCTGGGCCTCCTCCGGGTTATATCCCTCTGAGGAGATGTGGCTTGGGAAAGGCATTTGGGAAAAGTCTAAAAAGTGATCTCGTCCGTCTTGGCACTTCATCTAAATTCTCATCTCAGTCAGGGGAGTTTCCTTTGATTCGGACTGTGCATATTATTGTGTGCTGTTGGCACGTGCTTAGGTTGGCACTCTGATGGTGAGCTCTGGGCAGTGGTGACAGTTCAGGATGGTCTGTTCTTTTTCCCTCTGGTCGGGGAAAATATTTTTTTTTCCGAAGTAAACCTGAAAACCATCTTTAAAGCAGCAAAAGGAGTTAGACAAGGCGTGTAAAGGAAGTTACCCTTCATACACTCTTTAGAAGTTGGACATGACAGTCTTTTGCTTTTGTGCCTGAAATACTCTGCTTATGATGTTATGTTATATGAAATAGTCTTCTTGAAGTGGGTTGTGGGTTTTTCTAACCGTTCCAGAAGTGCAGCTGCCAAGCAAAGAAAGAAAAGCTTATTTATTGACTTTCCATTGAAATATATAACAGAAGATGAAAAATATGACAGAATCATATAGACAGTCAGAAGATACACTGGAAGATACAGGGGTTTAATTTATTTCAGGCTGTCTCTGTTCTACTTCCAGGTCCTTAGAGAGGACAGAACCTTTACAAATAACCCCGCACTGGAGATGACAAGCTGTGCTTTTAGCATCACCCTCTTGCTAAGCAAGCTTTCTTTACCTTACTCCTCACTTGCTCTGGAGTCTTGTTTTATGGTAACCAGTTGACAGTGAGATGAATTACTCAGAACAAGACATGGCACATCTTCTATAACATTGTTTGTCCAGAGAGGTCTCAAAACTATAAAGTACTTGAGCTGTGTATTACTTTGTCCAGTGGAGAAATGGAGCTTCTTCAGGGGCTGCACAGAGCAGCTGTCCAGCCAAACTGTCTCACACCAGACAAGGATTTAGGCTCACGTGCTGGTGCAGCAGCTGAAATGTGCCAAGGGTACAGAACAGCATTTGGAGTTGTTATTTTGCTATTATTATAAGTAGGCTTAATTTCATTGCCAGTTTTACTTACAACAAAGAAGAACTTAAAAGGAAGAGTAAACTCATCTATTAATTATCTAAATACTTTCAAATGAGACTGATCTTACGAAGCAACTTGGCTTTTATCCCTTGGTTGTTCAGCTCCTAAACAACACTGCCAGCTTTGGCTGTGCATTGGGAGATAAATGATGTCTGAATGTCATCAAAATGTTAGACAGCTCCAAATAAATCCCACTAAGTTGTCTGGGTAAAGGGAACGCAGAGGTGAGGTATAGTACATTTTGTGTTGCCTCGGAAATTTAAATCCATTTACAGTATATGTGTAATATTTATCTATATTCCAGAACTGTGTTATCTTTATTTTTGTGGATTCCTATTGCTTTCTAGTGCTTTTAGTCTGTAAATTCAACCCCAAATAGATGTTTTGTCTTGGATATATCAAATCAGCTCCTTCTGAATCAGGACTGGAGCCCGAGTTTCTTTTCAGGCACGTATTTAGGGTAATATACTCCCCTCAAAACCAGGTGAAGCAAAGTGCCAGTTTGAAAATGTTTATATGCCTGCATTACAGAGAGTGATTTACCAATCTCCCAAGAGCTGTTATTACTAGTTAGAAAGGAGGAGGTGTGTGCAGATGCTGTGGAATTTTCTGCTGCATTGGGTCTGTGCTGCTGTGTGCTTTGGGAAGCTTGTGTGTCACATCCATTCGCTAGCCCAGGCTTGGAAAGGGTCTCCCAAGAAGTAGAGCAGGATGAGCTTTTCATAGCCCATTTAGATATCTCCCTTCTTTGCAACTGTTTTTTTAAAAACAGATTTTCCCATCTCCATCCTCTTCTGCCTGTCCTGTCCGCTCCCTTTCCTTACAGTCAGTCCTGCACATGGGAAATTGTAAAATATCTCCCAAGCTACTTCACTGGACAGGTTCTGCCTTATTTCCATTGAAACTAAACTTTCTGCTTGTAGCGATGTGTAAAAAAAGACCCAGCCACCCGCCCACCTCCAAAGCCCAGGCGAGCAGAGTGCCCATGGGATCTTTTCATCATTTTGCACTGCTCTAGCTCCTGCTGGTTTTATTGACGAGTCTTGTGAGTTTGTTATTGAGAGTGGAAGAATATAGTCTCTGTTTGTCTAGCCGAAATGAAGAGGAAGCCCTCTTGTGTTAGCCCCTCTCATCCTCTTTGCCTGGGCGGTGTTACGGTCCTTGTTCAATCCATTACACCCTGGGAGATGCTCCATTTGAAGGGTCTGACTGCACTGCTCTCTACTGATCTAGGAGATATCATTGCTAGAACAAATGTCACTCATGTAATCTTCTTCAAAGAGCAGAAATCTATCTGTAAGTCACTAAAGTGGCCCAATAGGGATGATGTTATCGCAGAGTATTAGGAGGAAAAAACCCTCTTTGTAATCCAGAAGAGAAATAAATACCAAATTTGATTGTTATATTCTTTCAGAAGTTGACACAAAGATTGATTGTTAATAAGCATGTGTTCTTAATTTGCATTGCAAAATTTTCCATGCGAACTACAGGCAACCCTCAAAATAGTTCGTTATTTTGCTAGCCTTCCTTTTTCCTATTGTCTACCCATGGGTAAGAAACGGTATCAGTAAAGGAATACTGAGAAACTCTGCTGAAGAAAAGCAAGATAACAGATTGCAGTAGGTATCCTTGGTTCCCTGGATTGGTGCCAGAGTTAGTGCCTCGCACTAGCTCAGAAAGTCAATGGACTATTTATTCTGTACTAAAAATATTTTCCCTTGTTTCTTTATTTTTTTAGCAGTGTATATATACACATACACAAAGTGAATTTCAAATTCAACAGATGGATAAGATTATAAAGAAAAGACAAGCTGCTAAAGAAAGCAAAAATAGCTATTGTCTTTGATTTATGGATTTGTTCCAGTCCGAGAAGCTCAGAGCGTTCTTCGATAAGGGCCATAAGTGATTAGAAAGTAATGAACTATGGAAAAGGGTTGGAAGATGTTGAGATTAGATCTTCATGATTGAACAGGAGCTAGTGATGAACCAATCTGCAATGAAATGCTGTCTCAGTGTCAGCTGCTCAAAACTGTTGATTCATTCCTGTTACCTTTGCATTTTGCTTCCAAAGAGCAAGATGCAAGTAGCCAATGATAGGGACATTTTCACTTAATGTTTCATTAGCTTCTGTATGTTTCTGGTTTACTTAAAGCCTGTGCAGATGACCTTTTTTTTCCTTGTTCACCTTCTCAGAGATTCATGTTTAAAAGAAGATTCATAAAACATTTCCATGTGGGAAAGAAAATTCTTCAGTTAAATTCAAAGTCTCTTTTGATCTCCCTGAGATTTAATCATTGAAAACTCTCTATGAAAAGGAAAACCTTTATACCTACATTAGACCAAAGAAATAGTATTGCAGGTCTCAAAAGTCTTCGGAATTTTTTTCCTTGTCAGGTACAGATGATCTCATATTAAAATCTGTTTCTGTTTATTTCACTATCCGCAGAGTTGAAAGTTTCTCATTCCACTTGTAATTCTATCAAGAGGGTTTCAAGGAAAAGTAGTTCTTCGTAGCAGTAATGTTCTTATCACTGTGATGATCTCGGCATATAAGTGAGGCAGGATTTAGAGGGGAGTGCCTTTCAGTTAATCGTCCACTGTGCTTGTCTAACAAGATAATGCCAGGCAGCCTGTGATGGCTCGACTTACAGCTCTCTGTGATTAATACACGGCAACACCAACGGTATCCTTGGGGTATGGAGTGAAATGTTACATACTGACAGCAGAAGGCACTGTCCAAGTCCTCATTACGTTTCTTTTATTTTTAACTAAGAATAGATGGAGAAAAAAAGATTATTCCTATTTTACACCGGGGACACAGTTCCACTGCAGTGCGCTTGATGCTTACTGAGGAAATTTGGACAAGAGGACGCAGTTGCATCTAGATTGCCTGAATCTCAGCGCTCTTTCCACAAGGCCATCTTCTGCTGTTTTATTGCTGATATTATTTTAGACACTATTTATAAGAATTACTTAGGACATCTGCACACCTAATTTTGATAACTCTGGTGCAATTAGGATGCCAGATTCTGTAGGCAGCTTTGACAGCCTCAGCATATCTGCAGGACAACATATTAATTGAATGGCTTTTTGTAAGAGGTGAGTGAAGGCCAGTGTAGAATATGAATGAATATTTCACGGGTTCTTTGTAACATCTAGCTGTATTGTAGCTCTGTAAAATCTTCAGACTAGTAAAACTTTGAAGTTCTTCAGCATCATTTTGTCAAATACAGACTTCTATTACATGATAAACTCGTTGACCCCCTGGCAGCTGTCTATTTTCAATGAGTCATTCAGAAGATTTTGATGCTGAATGCCAGACCACATCCTGATGGATGCACTAGAAGTTCAGTCTTTGCTGTATTGAGGAGCCTTCAAACTGATAGTCCTTGAAGTTTCATAAAAACAAGTCTTGCCCTCTTTCTCCTCTTCTAGATCCAAACCCAGGACTCTCAGACTGACCACTTGTTTTCTTTGCCCCATGATACTTTGTACTTAGCCAGTCTTATTTCATCCATCCAGCTTTACTTTGATTCAACTAAAAAGGGCAATGCATATTCTGTCCGAGGTAGGAGTGGTATCCACCTGTTGAAATAAGAAAAGGATATCCATATTCTGTCTTGAAAAAACTATGAAGCGAGAGCTTACAGTTTTCTTGTCTTGCACTTGAAAAGTGAAACTGCTCAGCATCTCTGGCCGTATCCAGCCATGTAGACAGACCTGCTTTCACCCTGTCATGCAATCATTCAGATGAGCTAAACACAAACATGGGGTTTGCTGCTTGCCATCCCAGGTTATGGGCTCAGAAGATAACCGCCTGGATGGAAGATGCATTTTGATGCTCAGTCGGGTGTTGCAGGACCTATTTGTATTTGTTTTTCCTGTAGGCAGCTTTGTTCCATCAGATTAAGCTGGGATTCTTTCCAGTTGAGGCACCTTGGTGCAAGCAGCTATTATTATTATTACTTGTCTAATGCTAGCGGTGTGCTGGGGACTTTAACTCAGAACAGAGCTCTCTGTGTTCTTCTCATATGGCTGTAAGATGATCATGCGGTTTTATGGGCTGTTTTTGCTTACCAGACTCCAGTAGTACTTGTGCAGAAGGAATTACTCAGGAGCACTGGATATTGGCCAAGGGATGAAACTGGGCTCCCTAGTTCAAGAGAGAAAGGTACTGGATAGAGTCCAGCGGAGGGCTATGAGGATAATTAAGGGTCTGGAACATCTCTGTGATCAGGAAAGGCTGAGGCCTGGGGCTGTTTAGTCTGGAGAAGGGAAGGGCGAGAGAGGATCTGATCAATGTTTACAAATATCTGAAGGGCTAGTATCAAGAGGATGAGGCCAGTCTCTTTTCAATGGAGCCCATTGATAGGAAAAGGGGCAACAGGCACAAACTGGAACCTGGGAAATTCCAGCTCAGCATCAGGAAAAAAAAATTCTTTCCTTTGAGGGTGATGGAGCCCTGAACCTGGCTGCCCAGAGAGGTTGTGGAGGCTCCTTACCTGGAGACTTTCAAAACCTGCCCATCCAGCTAGCTCAGAAGGCCACTGATGGTGTTGGTGGGATCCTGGGACACTACTTGCAGGGGTGTTTGGTCAAGCAGGGGCCACCAAAATGCCCTAAGGCATCCTGTTAGGTAGAAAAGACCATCCTTATTTACTGCTATTTGGTTTACTTCAGGCACTGATGAGACAAATTAACAACATCACAGCCCCAAATCAGCCATCTTTAATCTTTCAAGGCTACCCTTCCCCCAGTGGCACAATGCAAAAAGCTTTGGTAATTATGCAGCAGCCCATCTTGAGCTGCTCAGCTCTGCCTCCCCACCCAGTGCTGCCAGGCTTTCTCCTCCCTTGTTAGCCAGCCAAGTTTCCTTTATAAGGCCTCTTAATTGGCTCGTTAGTGTAACCTGAGGCTACCTGTCCTGCTTGGCTGAGTCACTAATGAGCTGCCTTTTTTCAGACCCAGACAGGCTGGAGAGGGATCAGTAAAACCTGGTGGTGGGGATTTCAGACCGTTCCCTCCAGTCCCCTGGTAGCCCAGCCTCTCTGGCAGCAGCGTCCCTGGTGGCTTGTGCACAGGCATCTCACACGCTCCCAGTAGGCAATAAGCTTCTCTTCAGGCTGGGACTTTGTCCCTGAAGACCCATCTGCTGTTAGTACACCCCGATATCCAGAGCGCAGCGAGCGGTTCCTGCTGCAGTGCCTGTGAAACCAAAGGAAGGGTCTTTGTGCCCATTCACAGGCTACAAATGCTACTTACGAACCGCTGCCCCGGGCATCAGCTGGAGTAGAAGGTAAGTTCAAAATAATCCTATACTGGGGTTTCTAGGACTGAGTTACCAAGATCAGCATGAGGCCTATCAGATTTTTGGTACCATTGCGTGAACGCTCGTGCTCTGGGCCTGCTACATGATAGACGTCCCCTCCCGAGGGTGACCGAGTGGCACTGAGGAGATTGGGCACCTGAGCTCATTGCCCAGCAAAGGGATGGTGACTCTGGGGGCAGCAGTGCCATCCAGACCTGCCTGAGGGACGGTTACACCCTACAGTTGTGTCAGGACAAAGGTTTGACTTTGCCTTTCATAAGCCACGTGCAAAATGGGCTTGGCAGCTCTACTGCTGTATTTTACTTGCTCCTCAGGGTCTTGAGGCCTACGTAGGGAGGAGCTCACTTGAGATGGACCAAGCCAGGGCTCCACGGCTCTTTCTCTCCTACAGCTAGTCTTGGAGAGCAGCTCTTCTGTTCATCCAAGACCACTGGTGAAGATGTTGGCAGGGTCCTGGTAGCTTGCAGGTCTGTAAGGCAAGCCTGTAGGAAGAATTTGAGCAAGCAGGCTCACAGCAGTCATAAATAAACAATTTTTCCCCATTTTTTTTGTGGGAAATGTGACTTTATCACACCAGTACAGTTTTAAATAGCTTGCAACATTAATTGCTTCAATTTAAAAATATGAAGTGAGAGGTCGTGCGCTTGCTTGGACTAAAAAAAAATTGGGAATTGTTCAGAATAGAGGGACAGACACTAGTTAGAAACAGATGAGGCAAACTTCCTTTTGTGCTAGTTGACCATGGGAAGCCCCTGTGTGCCACAGCCAATGTGACCTTGGGGTTTGTCAGGTGAAGGGCTTCCTGGAAGGGAAAGGAAATACCTGTGCTATGTCTGTGTCTGAAGCAGTACCACTCCAGTGAGTCGCATCTGGGAAAGGTGAACTTGAACCGAACGCTGAAGGGAAAATGGAATGTGCTGTAAGAGAGGGGACTTGAAGAGTTTGGCTTGTTTAGTCTAGCAAATCACAGACCAAGAGACAATCTGATTGCTGTCTAAAAATATCATGTGGGAGTAAAGAGCAGAGAGAGAGAGGAATGCCCTGGCTAAGAGCGCAGTATATACATTAACCATGCATTAGTTTAGGCTGGAAATAAGACGGCATTTAACCATTGCATGCTCCTCTCTTCCAGAATCTTGTGGTTTTCTATCAGAATAACCAGAGCAAAACTACTGTCTGTTTAAAGATGCAGCTTGAAGCATGTATGAAGGAGATTGTGATGCCATGTCCAGGGCACGGGACTCAGTGACCCATCCAGTCTCTGCCAGCCCAGTAATCCTGGGTTCCCACGTAGCTGCTGCTATCCTCATCCAAGAGGAAATGCGCACTGGCTGAAAAGTTGTTTCTCTTAAGATGCCTTCTGGTTACTCACTGACCTGTGACCAGATGCACCTTTGAACCAGAGGGCAAAGAGTGCTTGCTCTAGAAAGGAGGTTTTTTCAAAGCTTTGATGTGCCTGTAATATAAATTGGCAGTTCTTACAAAGAGCTGGAATTTAGGGAGGTGCAAAGAGGCATTGAATGTTTCACTGAAGAATTAAGCTACTTAATAAAAAGGCTCGGGAGGGATATAAATTCTCATGTGCAAGTGTATAGGTGAAACTCTGCTAACGGGGATTAGGATGGAGCCCTGACTAGGAGTTGTGGGGTAGAGTTATCCCTTGTGTAGCTCCTGTAAGGCTTTGTGCATCTTCACTGAAACACCTGATACTGGGCATTGGCAGAGAGAAGATTTTTGGATTAGATTTCTTGAGCAGCATGGAAGTCCCCAGGGTCCTGTTATTTGCAACTCTTTCACCCCATAGCAACCTGGAAGTTATCCAGGGCAGGAATTGCATCAGCTTTTGAGTTCCAAGGGATGATCCTGTATTGCTCTTATGGAAGCTAGGGCCTATCATTTGACAAAAAGTAATTTTTTCTTGTCCTGTCTGCCCTCTGGGGCAGGGACTTCGGTTCTCACTGTTAGAGAAATGTACACCAGCCTGATTCAACAAAGCTGTCCGGGCAGAAGACCCTTCAGGCCATAGCTCACAGAAAGGGGAGTAGGGGTCAGCCTGAGTATTGACACCAAAAATGATCTGACCATGGCCTTGAAACGTACAGCTAATAAAAGCCTGACCCTGCGCTCCCAGAAGCGGGTAACAAAACCCTTGCCGACGTTGGCGGAGTCAGGGGGAGCTCCCGGCGTGCACTCGGAATGGCTCTTGCAGCGCTGCTGGTGTTGCCAGCCTGGTCGCAGAGGTGTGGGCTCTGCCACTGCTGCTGTGGGTCTCTGCTGTGCCGAGTACTGCCTGGGGCAGCTGCCTGCCTGCCATCCATCATTTGGAAGAGCTGCTCTGCTAAATGGTGTGCAGATCTGGGCTAAAGGCATGTTCATTTCCCTTGGATTTTATTTTTCTTATTTCTGAGCAGATCCGATGCCCCAAAGGCTAAAGCTGCTGCTGCCTTTTGGGAAACTCCGGTGAAAAGTAATATCTCCAGGAGAGGACAACAGTCACGCAGTACAGCACATCAAGCACTGGCTTTCATCATTTCGGCAAACACCACTAAATCACACAGCACATCATTTAAAACAAACACTGTATAAGGGCTTGTAAAATAACAATACAAAGCAGCTCTTAAATTTCCCCGGTGTCAAACCAAGCCAGTTGAACTGGCAAGACTCCAGCCTCTAAGGTGCACACAGTGCGAAAGTGTCTCGCCGCAGACAAGCCTGGAAGCACAATCCCAGCACTTCATTCCCTCTACATCGTAAGGGGACAAGTTTTCCATGGACAAGGGAGATTGTTGTAGACAAGAGTCGTGCTGAAATCATGAAACAACTGCATAGGCAGGTCCCAATATCAAGCTAAATGCCATGGTATTAACTCTACCAATCTCTGTTCCTTTTTCTGAAAAGCCCATGTTAACGGGGAAGGTGACAATCCATAAGGAGGTGACATGAGTGATTTGCAGCGGTTGGTGTTGCCTTTTCTTTTCAAGCTGTATCGAACTCCAATATCACTGTTTGGCTGTAGAGAGAAGCGCCGTTGCCTGAAAATGCTGTGTTTTGGATATAAACCCGTCTGCCTCACCTGGTTTCTAATGTGGATTCATTGCTCTCATTTTCAGCTGGATAGCATATCCTACGTTTCCACCCTAATATCTTCTCCAGTATTGCTACTAGATCTTGTGTGACTGACACTTTTGCTTGATAGATGAAGTGCTTAATCCACACTTAGAAATCGCTTCACCCGTCATCTGAAACCAAAGGAACAATGGTATTATTAAATTGCAACAAATTTACTGCCCTTGTGACTCTCTGTGGCAAAGTTTCCTTTGAGTTCAGTGGGAGTGCTGTTCCCGTGTCACCGTCCGCTTTGGACACTGCTATCCCACCCTCCAATTCAGTGTGTCCCAGCCTCAGAATGGTCTTGTTCCTTTTCTCCTACTTACTCTACTGCCAGTGTTAAGAAGACTTTGGGCATCTTGCTAAGCAGGAGTAACTCTTGTGAACCCCATCAGAGCCTCTGTAGTTACTTGATCACATGCGGTGGTTTGCATTTATTATTAATACGAAGTTCCTTTTTCTGGAATGCTGCTGAACATGTCCTGTTCCAGACTGGTTCTGTTGTCTGGTAAGCAGTACCTTGTCATTTTAGTGCTTTTTGCATGTTGAAGTGGATTTTGCCATTGATATGCTGGGATATTAGGTGGGCGCAGACTGCTTTGGAATAGCAGCATTTGAAAAATCCTCTTGTGTGTGTATTACTTGGTGGCATTTTTCACTCATTTGTGTTCTTTATAGGCGGTGGAGTGGCACTGAGTAGTCTCAGGCAGGGGCGAGGAGTGTATGGGAGCAGATCCTGAAAAGTCTGAATGAAGAAGCAGCCCTACCCAAAACAGCATGACTTTGGAATTCAGCTTTTCTTAAGGGATTGACAAAGAGTAAATATGCGATTCCCAGATTGTTTACCTGCAGCAATTAGTCCCGTATTGATAGAAGATTAATCACTTCTTTTTAGCAACTCTTCAGTAAGTTTTGTTATTTTCCAGTACAGTTTGATGGGTGGAATGGACTTACCCCGTGTTAGTCAAGGAGAAGAACCATCACAGTGCAGTCACTGATAAGCAATTATAATGTAAAATAACAGCAATGAACTCAAATTGCCCCTCACTGCCCATCACTGCTCTGCTTTTTATAGTAATAATATAGTCCATTAAAACCTACAATCACTGTAATGTTTATGCATTATTGGGGAGATAAATTGCATAATTCTCATTTTGCAATTTAAATGTAATTATGAGCTTACTAATGACTAAAACCTGAATTTGCTAGACTATCAGTTTTTCTAACACTTGCCAAAATTATAGGTAATTACTTAGAGCTTACAATAATTATAAGTCCATCTTTTAAATAATTAATGTGCACTTTCATGGTACAAAACAGCTAGTAATCAAACGACCTCTGGCTTTTACAGCAAGCCCATGCAATTAGTCTCATTGTGTAGGTCTATAGAAATGTACCCATTACAAGAGTCTGTTAAGTTGGCAGGCTTGATATTGATGGCTGTTGCATTTTATGGTACCAGACAATGATTAACACACAACAGCCTTTAAAATGTGGGCAAGGGCAAAAATCTGAGTGCGTTTGCTGAGCCACTGGATGCAAATCCAGAAAAGTAATTACAGGTGAGAGGATGTTGAAGTTATGTCCTGTTGTCTTTTGGACTGTCAGATAATCTGCCAAGGGGAATTTCTCGGGTCCATTTGTCTTTTGCATCCTGCGACTCAAATCATTAACCCGATGAAGGTACCAGCAACCCGTCCAGGGAGCTGGTGGGGGGGTGCGGTGTATTAGACCAGTTACTTTTATTGTGCAGCACCTCCCAGGTTGCCTCACTGCTGCCCTGGGGTAAGTGCTGCAGAAGGACAGTACAGATGTTTCTTTCTCTGGAGTCTCAGAATTTAATGGGATGTCAGTGGGAAATAGATACTTAAATTGTGAAGCCTGTAGGTGTCTACTTGCCAGATGCATCCAACTCAAACTGCCTTAACTTCTGTGCTTTGCCTTAGCTGGTGGTGAAGCTTTCTTGAGAGCTGGGAGCCTAGGAGGAGAAACCAGAAGGCACAGAACTGACTTAACTGGCTTAATCTGAGCCCACGTGCCAAAAAATTTATATATTCAGCCCTGTTTGCCAGAAGTGCACCATAGCCTCTCAGTTTGTGCTTTAGAAGTTCAAATAAAAGGTCTTTATTAGATAAACCCTAAGCTGAAAAGAGCGGCGATTCTGGGGTTTGCTGTTTTCTCTTCAAACCTGTCTCTTAGAGTTTTATGATACTATTTTCTTTGAAGAAACAAAACAAAACTCTATGGAAGGCAAAATCAAACCTTAAAATCAGCATCAGCGCTTTTAGGGTCAGCATATGGATCTCAGCAGTGGAACTACTGCAGTGGGCTGCTCTATAAATACAGTGCTGTCTCTGTAGCGGGAGGGGAGTGGTTTTGTCAGACTCTCGTTCCTCAGCTCAAGGATCTGCCCTGTCTTGATAGCCCTCACCCATCTCCTCCCTCAGCCCCCATGCCTGTGAGCAGGTGGTGGTGTACCGGTTGCCCTCCAACGAGGCATCTGCCCCCGTTCTGATCCCACTGAAATGTGACAGTGAGCAAACCACTTACCCTCTTTGAACCCCAGTTTACCTGTCTCTAAAATGAGAATTATGGTAACAGTTACCTAGCACACCAGGGTGAGGGGAGCATTAATTAATGTTTATAAAGACTTTGAGGTCTCCAGATGAAAAAATGCTACAGTATATAAGTGCAAAGTAATTATGATTATCATTACTTTCATTTGCATGTATAGACTGTAATTAGCTGTGGAATGTATTGCATTGACTGTGAATAATTTAAAAGCTGTCTTCTTGAAGGTGTCGCTTTAAATGTTTTTACGTTTTGCATTCAATAATACCAAGGTTTAGCTTCTTTTTCCTCTTTCCTTACTCTCTGATAGTGATATATCCTACAGTGCTGGTTTATTGGAGCCCTGGATGTAAAGTAGCCTATTTCTCATCCCGTTTTCCCTCATTTTAGAATGAAATGGAATAGAATTCTATGCTGATGAAGGAGCTTATTTAACACTGCAGGATGTTGCCCTGGCAGGTCCCTCCTGTGCACGCTGCAGGAGGGAGCCTCGGGCCCAGCACCCCGCTGGTGCTCCTGGGCTGTTCTCAGGGCACTGCCTGAGGTCCCAGGCACAGCAGTGCTGTAGATGTGATGGGGTTATGTGTATCCGTAGCTCTTGTGCCAGCTCTGTTGAGTACCCACTCCATGGTTACTTTGTGACTCCACTCTTTATTGAACATGGCAGGATCCTCATTCTCTTCTCTGCTCATCTTGCAGCGTAAAGGAGTAAGAAAAAGGAACAATGGTTAGAGTCTCATTCTCTGGGCTTGTGTCCTTTCAAAGGCTTCCCAAGTGTCTCTCAAAGCCTTGTTTTGCAAACCTGTGTTTCACGTGTGACAGCTACTCACCTTTTCTGGATGTATTCTCAAGATGAAAGCAAGAAATAATTCCTGTTCCCTAGGAACTGAATGGATTTGGGGAAATGAGACATCCTCCAGGTTGTTTCAAGACTTGGCTACAATTACAACCAGGTTTATCCTACACAGAACTGGAGTAGTTAAGTTAGGAATGTGGCTACCATGGAGATCCCTCTATAGTCTGGGGAAGGAGGAGGACAGGCCAGGCCTCAGCAAGCACTGCTTACTTGCATAGGTTATATAGGGAGCAGTGTTGCTCTACTTTAAATGCCTCACATAAATGCTTAAAAAAAGCTGAGCATCCATTTTGTTGCTCTGCACCTTCTGAAAGCATGGAAATCTGACTTGCTTACATATCTGAAATCAGTTTGGTGTGATCTGTGCATGCATCATCCACTTACTGGTGGAGATGGGAGCAGGAGCTAAAATGCTTTTTAGTTGATGTACCCCTGAGACTTGACAATTTGTCTTCTAAGAACATAACGAGCAGTAGGTTTTTTGTGATCTGAGTCCCGGGAAGTCAAAGCTGTTTTGTTTGTTTAGTGACCCCAAACCTAAGGTCCTGCCTTTGAAGCTGATTTGAGATTTTTATTTTATGCTGTGAAAGCAGAAGTAATTGTGCTTCTTTAAGCAAACGGTGAAACCCACGCTTAAATTACCATCTCTTAATGAGGCGGAGAAACTGTTGTTTGTAATGCATGTCAGAATTATGCACGTGTTGATAGAAGGCAGGAGCTGCTGCTTGGGCCTGGTTCAGCACATGCACTGTACTGTCCACACTCAAAACCAGAATTTTCGTGTCACTTAGTTTCATAGTCTAGCCTCCCAACTTCAGCTGAAGAAGGTGGAACACTGTAGGAGTCACTTAGCAGCACACCATGGGGCTTTCTGTGATGACTTTGGGGCGATGCAGAAGACCGCTTGAATTTGTTCTGAGGGAAATGCTCTTGTTTTCCAGTCCTTGAGCTATGTTTACATGTGACAACGCTATCCATCACTTCAAAGTACCTTGAAAAAACTCACGCTGCCTACAGTAGTATCTGAAACTCATAATCTTCTAAATGTGCTTGTCCCTCTGAGGGAGGGAGGCATGGTGCTGTCGTCCCATTTTTACTGGTGGAAAGCAGAAGCATGAAGAGCACATAAGAGAGAGGAGGCATCTTTAAAACACTTAAAAAGGGGAAGAGAGTCATTTGTCCTTGTTATCTGTGGTAGATAGAACAAGGACATTTAGGCTTTATACTGCAGCCGAGGAGATTCAGATTGCCTGCTAGGAACATGAAATGGATGGTGAGGAGGGGAACAGTTGGCCTGGGGAGGCCCTGCAGCCGGGGCAAGTGACTGTCTGAAACACAACACGGGGATATAGGCAAATTAGTAAGGGGACAGATTATATGTTGTCTCGAAGACCCTTCTGGTCCTGTAGTACAAGCCTGACTGGGTCACTCATGCTTTGAGTCCCAGGCTAGCTTCTAGTCCCAGGACTTGCCCTTTTCACATGCTGAAGAATGTGTAAATTATATACCAAGTCTGGGTAGAGATGTATCATAGGGTGATTGACAGGGGCTAAATTCAGGCATCTAAATGAAAGGAGCGTGGAGCACAGTGGCTTGGGCCAGAGAGCTCAGAAGTGTGTGAAGGGTTGTTTTTTTTTTTATATTTCTTTTTTTCTCCTTTCCTTCACCTCTCTCTTTTTTTTTTTTTTCTCCTTTCCTTCACCTCTCTCTTTTTTTTTTTTTCTCCTTTCCTTCACCTCTCTCTCTTTTTTTCTCCTTCTTCTCTTTTCTGCGTAGCGGTTTTGGGGTTGGGATCTGGTTCTGCTGCCATCAGTGCGAGCTATTACTACAGCAGTGAGCTCCCCGGCAGCAGAATTAGCTGGGGTCAGGCTGGGGCTTGTCTCTTCCTCCATTATTCCAGCAGTCTGAGTACCCCTAATCTTTTAACTTCCAGTGACAGAGAGAATCTACAGTGAAAAGCATTTCTGCTTCTTTAGGCTGTTCCTGGAGCTATGAGTCAGCTTTACAAAGTGCTAACTGAAACCCGAATCTTGTTCATTTATTTGAAATGACTACAGGAAATCAAGTTACCCTGCAGGTCTGTTCATACCCATATGCTCCTAGTTTCTCTTCTTCTGTGGCAAAGTGCAGTGATAACCTTGTAGGAAACGTCTGGGTATCTCCCAGTAATAAGGTAGGAGTGTGTCCAGGGTGCAGCATTGGCTAAATCCATTTAGCACACTCAAGTGTGGAGATTGAAGGAAATCAAGAGTTGTTTACTGTGTCCGTAAATGTGAATCAATGGCTCGTTAGTCCATGCCAGCCTCATTAAAATTAACTAGATCTGAAAGAACGAATGATTTTATGGTGATGGATAATCCACCTAGAGTACGTGGTTATTAGAGAAGATGTAGATAGAACCTGGGAACACAGTGTAAGTAGTTCGTTTGAGGAGACTGCTGTCAGCAGCATGATTTTGCAGGTAGTTACACATGTTGAATTACTGTGGAGAGAAAGGGCATGAGCATCAGGTGCCTTAACCTAACATAGTTCTGGTGACTTCAGTGGAGACGCAGGGATTCAATCTGCAGAGGATCAGGGGCTGATCCAAAGCCAGAGGTGAAGTCCATAAAGAGACTGCTGGTGATTTCAGTGAATGAAGATTACACGTATAGAAATTCACACAGCTCAGCCAGCTATGCCTCACCACACCAATGGTGTTGCCTTAAGCATGAATATTGCTCTTCTGGTCTGTTAAGGCTGCAGTAAACATCTTAGAAGAGCTGAATACGTTCTGTCTTAATCTTACTAATACTGTGTCAATATTTACAATAAAAGGTGGTCCAAGAAGAAATATCTTCCTCAGTTCCCTCTAATAGAGTTCCTTATTGGATCATCCCCTGGAGGAGTTAGTAATGCCCACATAAAATTGTGTAAGAACGGCCACACCACATTAGACATTCTCCTCTCCAAAAACATGACCTGGTTTTGGGAGTGAGACATGACTCCACTTGCACTTTGTTTTTGCCTGTGCTTGTTGTCAGTGGGGTTTCAGGACGCTTGGGCTGTGGTTGTGCAGACAGTGCAGTGCTGTTCCTGACCGGTCCCATTTCTCTTCTGGTTGGCAGGAGATGGGTTCTACCCTTATATTTTGTAAGGAGAGGCTGGGAGCCATCTCCCTTGAGTCCTGGCATTAGGTACGAGCTAAGAAGAACATAGACAAGCATGTGTTTTTTAATTTGTGCTCTCCCAAGCAGACTAAGTGAGAATATTTCTTTGGGGCATCAGTATTCAGATCACATCTCTTTGCAAACAGGTCTGTTGTTGCTGTAATTAGGCTTAGTTTACAAAATCCTTCACTAGCATTTTACAAACTGGCTGGTGATTTTTTTTTTTTAGTGCCCGGTTACCTTGAAAACAAAATCATTAAAGTCTCTCATGTTAGAGGCCTGAGCAATTGTAACTTAAAAATCTTAGATAAGAGTGGTTAGCCTCAGTCAGACCCCAAATCTAAGCAGACAGATAGCTGTGATATATTGTCTGACAGATAATAAATGATGCTGAAGAAGGAGTGTAGGAGAGAAGTCGATTTAGGATGACCCTTCCCCTGGTGCATCCTTCCACCTCCAGGAAGTCAAGTGGTTTAAACTCATTCTGGCTGCTGGAACCGGCGGTGCAGCCTCAGTAGTACCATGCTGGACCTGAACTGGTTCCTCCAGACAAGAGAGCTTAATGTGACATCCCCATTGATATGGCTGCCCTGCTTCAGGCACATAAATTCATATCTCTACTCGCTAGATCTAGTCTGAGAAGATATATAGGTACAAGTGTGGCTTGTAATTAGAAGCGACAACCCATGGCTTTGCTCTCAACCTCCAAAACCTGCTACAACCCCTTCACCGAAAGCCCCTGGAACAGTGGATCTGTCCCTTTAATTGGAAGTGTATTAATAAATCCATCTTGTTCTCTAATCCCCACACACATAGTACAGTGATTCATTAGCACAGGAAGAGGCAATTTAGATTTCCTCAGATAATAGCAGCTGTCACTAATCAAATTAAAGGAGGAAGTGCAAATCTGGAGTTGGGCAAACTGGTCTGGCAGGGAGGAAGGCAGCAGGCTGGTGTGAAAGACTTTCATCCCAGCTGAAAGGAGGTCGGGGGCTGCTGGTAGAGGTAATTCCCAGGGGCATCAGGAACTCCTCACCAAAGGAATTGTCCCCAGTGCAGGGACAGACTGTGGCCCCACTGCAGTCCCCATGTCTAGAACCTGACAGAGTGCTCTTGCTCATATGTACGTCTTCACCGGGGCTTGGAAATGTGCAGAAATAGCTGGTGTCCCCAGCGTTTTGTGCAAAACCTCCTCTGTTAACACGGAAATGTTGGGGTTTGAACCACGAATATATTTTACAGAAATGATCAGGCTTTACTTGCCAAGTGGTGTGCTCATGTCCTCTGTGGAATCCCCTCAGGGGTGCTACACAACCTGGGCAACCAGGAAAAAAGGAAGGAAAAAAATAAAAAAAAGTTGTACTTAGCCTTTCTGTGTGAAGAATGCAATGATTTATTTGTTTCTTTTTTTTTTTTTTCTTCTGTTGATGGTTCAGCTGGTACTTGTGCTGAGCAGCATGAGCTGTTACTGACAGCAGTGCTCACCAGCAATAGAAGACCAGGCTGGGTGCACCTGCAGCAGCTCTAGCTCAGAGTCTGCTCTCTGACAGGCATCAGAAGCAGATACCTTAGACTGTTAAGTGTTGAAACCCCCAACAGACAGATGAGGAACAAATGCCTCACAGGAGCCCACACTGAAAGAAAATATTAAGATTCCTTCCCCCATTTTGACAGCCATCAGCCCTAGACAGCCATGATAGGCATATGTTTTGCCAGTGCCTTTTCAAATGTGGGGTTTTTTTTTTTGCTTTTCCTCCAGGAACATCCCATGGCAATGAGTGCTGTAGGCTAATCACAGTAGAAAAATATTTCTTTTTGCTTGCTTTGAATTTTTCTCCTTTCAACTTCTTTGAAAGCTCCTCACTGCTGTGCTGTGGCAAGAACAAAAGGTCTCATCATCCCTTCTCCAACCTACTTGTGATGTTATCTACATTTATCACAGCTGTTCTTCTTTGTCCCCGTTGTGAAGCAGTGGCTTACTGACTGGTCTTTGTATAGGAAGAGGTATCTTGTTAGTTGGTTTAGCTCCAAGTGAAGGATGGGAGGCTCAGGGCCACGGCCACCCATTGCAAGGAGTGGGGGGCAGGTTTGTTACAGACCATGCGCAGGGCTCTGACCTTAGGGTGGAAATTTGCAAGCTCACTGCACAAAAAGGATTCTCCAAGGATCTTCCTCATTCGAATTTTGGTAGAATTGATGGGGTTTCTCTTGTTTTGCTAGTAGTGTAAGCAATTAAACGTGTGGCATAACAGCAGAAACACAAGGAACCCGTCCCCAGGCCCTGCTGCCGCTCGTGCTGTGCCATTTCAGCGCTCCACGCTTGTGCCACGTGCTCTCCCCTGAAGCAGAGCAATTTTGTAGGTTTGCCTAACGTCCAACCTTGCCTGCGTGTAGTGAAAGCAGGAGATCAAAGGAAGGAAAGTGCTCCCTTTGCTAGCACTTCAATCAGTGATATGAGCAATTAAAATATGAATTAATCTAAGGAAGATGAAAATGCAGATTTTGAATAGGAGCCGTTGGAGTCACCTTGAACTTCTGCTTAGTGCTATTTAGCCTGGGTGATTAAAGACATTTACACTCTATTAAAAACCTTGCTGGTCTAATGTGAGAAACACCTTGTCAGCTGGGTGTCCTGCATGCCTGCCACGAGGAGTAACCTTTCTATTGACTGGCTCATCTGTTAATTCAGAATAACTTAATAGCGTCACTGTGAAGAAAAACAAACAGGACAATTTTATGTGGAGAGGAGAGGCAGTGGGAGCCTGTTTCTTCCCAGTAAGGTTATGGCAGTAGGGAAGACAATGGCGATTATCTTCACCTTTGTCCTGAGCTGATTGTCTCAGGCTCAGACACTATTGTCAGGCTGTTTGGCTACAGCAGTTTGTGCTTCAGGAAGGAGGAACGTGAACCCAGCATGTGGAAATTAACGGAGTCACTGCTGGATTTGTGAAACCATCTGAGCAGCTGTCCAGCCAGTGCTGATGATGTCACTTCTGTGATGGCAGATGGTCCCTAGTGGGCCTGGAAATGCAAAATCATGTGCTGTGGGTCACACTCTTGGGGAACATGGGGTTGACTTATTCAGAGAAAAGAAAAGGGATAACAGGAAAAGAGAATTGTGTTTGTGTGTCCTTGACCATAATAATCTGCCTTCAAAGAGGGAGCTACTGGGTCAGGTCCAGCCCTTGGGATGGATGAGAGACTGCTCCTGCCCAGAGCATGCTGGGGGTGTTGGTGAGAGACCTTTGGGTCCCAGAGTGCAGCAGGGAACTGGTGACCACAGGGCCAGGGACAAGGCCAGGCCTTGGCAGTGGCACACAAAAAGACACTGTAGATACCTGGATCACCTGCAGGCAGCTGCCTGCCAGCCACGGAGCACCGCACTGACAGCAAGCCTTAAGGGAAAGATCCGTCCCCCAGGAACTGGGGGAACATTTATCTTATCCACACAGTCCTGAGTATTGTGGGCAGAAAAGCTGTTAGTTCTATTTTCTATTTAAAGAAAACCTCATTTGGGGTTGTTAAAGCCCTTCCGTGGTGTTCGGGTACAGTAGGTCTGGGCAGATCTACCAGAGATCTACCTGGCTGCCTCATTTTCTGTCATGGCAATGTTTCCTGGCTAGTTTAAAATACAGTTTTAAAGACATTTTTATTATATCCAGAAAATACCCTTTTTTAATGGAGAAAACTCCATCCAATACTCGTCATTTTAAATCACGCATGGTACTCAGAACATAAATAGTTTGGGAATACAATCTGTGTTTACTTTACACGATTGTCAACTTTGCCAGGCACCAAATCCCCTGTCTCTCCTTTTTTCTTAGCCCAAGGACTTCATACATTGTTAACTGATCTAAAACATGTTCTAAAACTCTGTGAACTGTTAGTCCTTTCTGATCCCGCCAGTAAATACCACCAGTGGAAGCACCCAGCCCTGGAGGGATGGTACCTCCTCTCCACTGGCAGACAGCAGAACTGATGAGTCCTCAACTGCACTCTGAAAAAGAGAATATTCTGTACATTGAGGTTTTCCACATTTGATTCTAAATTTGAGAATGATGTCATGATGTGGCAACACTGTAAACTTTAGTCTTTTTATCACAGAATAAAGGTGTCTGTGCTACGTGACCCTACGGGCAGAGGGCTCGTTGCTGCTGCTTGACCATCCTAATGTGGGTGAAAATGTTTCTAGCGGCTGTTGGGAATTCCAGACTAAACTTTTGTCAGAAGGAAACATATTTACAAGGCATCCACAGAGGTTTGGTACCTCCCACCCATCCTAATAAGAAAGCTTACTGGAAGCAATAATGCACTGGGAGAAGTAACGCTGTTTATGCCAATAAGCTGCATGTAAAAATATTTAATCGCTTTCCCTCAGCTCAATTACCGATTATTTTTAACCGTAACAGCCAGTAAAAATCCAATGCCATTTCAACTTACATGTGAAAGCTTCTTTTGAACTGTAGTAGGTGCTGAATTAGTTCCTAAATAAACCTCTAGTCATCACTTGAAAGGACTGTGCTAAGTATATTATAATGGAACTCATAATAAACACATTTCCCTGAACTAATGCCATAGGATAAAATACATCAGGTTTCTGTGTTAACCACTGAGCCAAGAGAGGTAAATGGAATTGAAACATCGCTTCTGTCATTTATAAATGGGAGTGAGAGACACACGGGCTCATTATAGGTACTTTAGGGCTATGTTTAAATAAAACACCTTCTGTTGGCTTGCCCTTGAACTCTGTCCCCTTCGTCCAATTAAGCAGAAGTCTGTGAAAGAGAGACGTAGCTCAGAGCTCGCCCTGCAAACTGTAGAGCACTGTAAAGGCTCAAATCTAATCCTCCCATCATGAGGGGTTTGAAAAGTTTAAATCAATTGTCTGTGGAAAATCAATTATGAAGCAGACCAGTTTGCCTTTGTGGTGAATGGAACTGATTCATCTGTGGAGTGCTTTCTTGTTCAGAAAGAATCATATTTGAGGTCTATGGCAGCAAATATTGGGAGAGGAACTGAATGACTTCCTACTTAATGCTAAGCAAAGTACCAGCTGGGGCTGCTTTCAGACCAGTGAGCTCAATGCTTCAGCTGGTGGTAGTGGTTCTTTTCTGTCATGTCTCTTGTGCTGACATGCTTCAGGCGTTCTAGTAAATTCACTGATCCTCCTTCACCCTGTTGTTTTTTTGTGAACACATGAATTCAGTTGACAGTGCAAGTTACTGCAGCGTATAAAATAGCCCAGCAAAATCCCAGCTAGTCATGATTTCATTTGAGTCCTTATTCAATCATTGGAAAATGTTGCAGAGCGTTCACAATTTGTCACTGACATCAAGTGGTGTTAGGTGTTGCTAATGGGGAAGCTCTCGTTAGCTGCAGTAACTTTGGAGTTACACCTTAGATCCAGGTAAGAGTTAACTCATCTCTGGATATGAGCACAGGACCTGCTTGTTGTAGAATATTGCAAAATACTGATGCTGTCAAAGGTTTCCCCACAGCTTGCTTCTAGCTGTACCTTTGTTAGGAGAGAGGCGACAAATACAGTGTTCAGTGCAGGAAATTGCAGTGATATAAGGGAAAAAGAAGAAGGAAAACCATCCAGGTTTATAACCCTTTTGGATATACATTTCCAGATATAAGAAAACAATTTCATGATGAGAGTGAGCAGAGAACCAGAGAGGTTCTTTCTACCATTGGAGATACTTCAAACAGACAAGGCCCTTGGCAATCTTATCTGGTTGGGACAGTGTTGAGGCCTAAAGATCTCCAAAGGTCCCTTCCAACCTAAACTATTCAGTTATTCTGTTTCTCACCTAGTTCCACATCCATCCTGCAGACAGCCAGTAGTGAGAGAATGCATTACAAATAACTATCATTATAAGCATTTCCTGGTTGGTGGTGTGCATTTAACACTGGCCGGGTGCTTGAAGATCATTCAGAACAAATAACAGTCCTCTGCAAAACAAGTTAGTGTCAACAGTAAGTAATTTGGTTTTTCTGTGCATCGGATATCTCCAAGGGAGCGGAGGCAACGCAGTACTTCAAATTATTAAATTACAGCTTTGAACTGTGGCGTTTGGGTTTTTTTTTCTCTGAAAATGGAATGTTGACGCAGTGTCTGGCAATAGCTTAGCGTCTTGGCCTTACAAAGAAAAGATGGAAATGTGAATTGCTGACCAGCTTCACTCTAAGCATCTACCAGTCACCTCATCAGCCGCATTAAACTGTGCCCACTCTTAGAGAAGAGATGAACTGTGTAAACCCCACAACAGAAAGCAGATTCTGGTTTTTTCTTTCACTAGTTTTGTTTCTTTCCTCCATGTTTGGTTTGGTTTGGTTTTTTTTTTTTTCCTTATTCTGGGGATATTTTTCAAACTTGTGCGATACTTGATATGACACAAGTGAGCAATAAAGCAAAAATTGTTGCAGACTCATTTTAGTTATGGACTGCCATTAAAGTTGTCATTTATTTGCTGTCATTTAGTTAACAGAGATTGAGTTGTGAGAAATTGTCAATGGATTTCTACTGCTGGGGAGGGATTATGGAATTTAACATCATAGGGTGATAGGGAAAAGGAAGGACTTGAGCTTGTCTCCATTGCACAGGAAACATTGTCTTGCCGTAATGTTAAGCTGAGGCTGCAAGTGCTCCTTGGCTGTACTCAGTGCCAAGATGGGGAAGAAAACTGTTTCTTGGGGTAAATTAGGCACAGACCGTGCAAGCTGAGGTACTCGTTGAGCAGCAGCAGGATAACTCATCAGGAATCTGTTTAATGAAGAATCAGTTCAGAAGGGAAAGGTGGTTATGGGGCCGGAGAACTTGATTGTATTTCTGGTCTTCATTACAGCCTGAACAGTGATGGAGGAAGAGGAAAGGCAGAAGAGGGTGAAACTCCACTTTGCAATGGTTGAGCAGCAACAGTAACGAGAAATCAGCCCATGGAAGCACCAAACACAGGTAAATGAGCAGCCAGACTGAAAACTTAGAGAAGGCAGCTCATCATGTAAGTAACCCAGTCAGGCAGTGGGAGGAGTGGAAGAAGTGGTGATTCAAAGAGAATATGACAGTTTTTACTTTCCCACATCTCTGGTTTATCGCTGTATAAAGTGGTATTGAGGTGATTTTAAAACAATGCAGTTCTCGCACCAAAACTTATCACAAGTGATTTGCTCTGAGATTCTTCAGGGCAGCACCACAGAAATCCCACAGAAGTTCCTCCTCCCTTGCCACCTTTATTTGTAGAGCTGTAGAGCAAACATTGTAATTACAAGTTGGTACCAGTTAAATTGATTGCCCACTGGTCTGTTTTTAATTAGAATCGGGCAAGCTTGATAATCTTCTCTAACATGTCCAGGAAAGCTGGATAAGTGTATAAATGCACCCATGCATTTTATTGATTTGACTTAAAAATCCAGCCAACTCCTGAAATGAAACCCATAAAACCCAAAGCACGTTCTGGGATCTGAGGTTGAGCTTCACACATAGATTAACAATGTTTCTAAACTCCTTGTCCTCTGGATATAGAAAAAAGGCAAGAATATTTAACAGTTAATACCCAGTATCTTACTGATTTTAGAGAAATAACTACTTTAGAATAGAGTGAGAGACAAGGTTTTATAATTGCACATTTCATACCAGGGATGTAATGGTCACCACCTTGAAAAGATCTCTGAGACACAGAGGGTGAAATTCATCCTTCCTCCAGCTCAGAACACACACAATCTGTCCCACTGAATTTGAAGCCTAGCACAGGAATAAATATAATCTAGTGGCTTCGGTGGCATTTGCAATATATCCCACATTTTCTGTCATAGCTACTGGAAAATACCAAGGTGTCATGAAAATCCTGGCATAGTATTGATTGGAAAATGCTGGAGGAGGGTTGAGTTTGACTTCAGGCAGTTCATGTCAAAGGAGTTGCTCGTGGTTATAGCACACACTGAGACTGTGGAAGGGGCTTCCTTGCAGAGCACTACCTCTGAGTAAATAACTCCCAGCCCTCTCTTTGAGAGCTGAGACAGAGCCCAAGGATTGTATGTGCGACACAAGAGTTTCCATTAAGGCTTGATTTAAACCAGCCCTGGCCTGGGCTCGACTCTGACCGCTCTCCAGAGGATGCTGCGATGGACATCAGGCAGGGTTGGGCCTGACTTGCATGTGGGTAAAGGAGATCGCAGCTATCGGAAGTGTCAAGTCATATCTAGCTTAAGTTCTTTGGAGTCAAGCTTTCTGCTGTCATGCCCCAAAACACTTCCCTGAGACATGTAAGTACCTAAATATGGATTTAGATGCCTATCTTTTAAGCACCTAAGATCAAAAATCAGGCTGCAGCTTTGATCTCCCGTGACTAGTGTTTCCTCTCTGCTACAATGAGTGAACCTTTTCCTGTGTCTGCTGTGGTCCCTGGAGGAGAAGCTGTCTTCTCCACCTCTAAAACTCAACTCAGGTAGGGCCAGACATGGCCAGTGGCACAGGGCCCAGGGTCTTGTGGGGTAAAACTTCATGGCAAGGGATTAGGAAATTCAGGCTGGTATGGGCATCTCATTCACTTGGCTTTTCTGAGACCAAACAACCCTGAACCCTCAGGGCTGAGGACAGATTGCTGATGGCTTTGTGATGTGATAGCATAAAGGGAGGGTAGGAGAGCAATGCTTAGAGGTAAAATCTGGGGGACGGGATGGCAACATTCTGTTGGTGGCCCATTGTCTTGGAGGGCCTTTTTGCAGTGTGCAGAGCTTGTGATCCGTGCCCCTGCTCCACAGTCCTGGCACTGTGCCTCCTCGTGCCAGCTCTGTAAGTCCACTCGGCACCAGTGTCGTTTTCTAAATATGAAGTGATGCTCCATTAGCCGTTACTACTGCTCTCTGCATCCCCAGCTCCTGGGGAAGGCTTAACGTGTTCTCTGCTGTATCTCCTTTGTGTTCCCCACTTCTCAGCAGAGGATTTCCTGTTTCTGTGACACATCTGCTTGGAGGGAGCATTTTCTTCATGCCCATTTTCTTGTGTCTTCTTCTAAGTGCACATCCCGCTCCGCTTTGCCATATTACACCTACTGGGTTGTCTTTCTTCTGCCCTTTTAATATTGGAAAAATGTCTTACCCTTATTAACCTTCTGGTTGGTAAAATAAGAGTCACAGCACAGGGATGTGTATATGAAGCTGATTTATTAACCAAGACTGGAATAAAAAATGTTTCTATGGGATGACACCACGGTAAGAAGCATGAGGGACGGGCGCTAATTGCCGTTTAAGCAACTCAAGCCTAATACTCTCCTGCTGTTCATTCTTCATTTTCCTGAGCTCCACAGTCACTGTGGTAGTGCTGTTTGGGGAGGTCAGGGCTATATTGGTTTAAAAATAGTAGACGCTTTAATAAACGGATCTGTACAGCCAGTGCCGAAGTGCAACAAAGAGCCAGGCAAAGGGCCGTGTTGGGACAAAGGGCTGTTCTTCGGGCCGGGAGGCAGCTCGTTTCATCTGCGAGCCCATGTCCCTGTTGCTCAGGTATCTCCTCTTGCCTAATTAAACTGTCTGTGTGCTTAGGTGGAGAGAGATGCAAAGTGCAGAAGCAGCATACGGTGCTTACATAACCAAAGTGATTCCTGCAGCAATCATTGTAGGAGTTAGCTAATGGCAGGGTACGGGGGCCTCCCGCTGACTTTCCATTACCTTGTAATTTTCAGCTTGTTCACTGTTGCAAGAAAGCCCCTCTGTCTTGTAATTCCTCCAGCGTTCATGTCTCATCTTCTCCAGGCTTGAAGTACATAAGATGCTTTCTGCTGGGGGATTTATTGAGATAAGTTATTGAAGTCAAGCAGTGAGGCAAGCATCCAATATTATGCTATTCATCTCTGAATTTATGTTCCCACTTTCTTTTGAAGGTCTAATGTAATCACAAACAATTTGTTTTGTATATGTTTAAAAATTCATAATTTTCTTGTACAATGGAAAAAAACCAGCACTTGTAGCTCATTAGTGGTGGGATTCACAAAACATCTGGCTTTTCCTTTTGATGTAATTTCTGTGACTAAAATTCTGCCTTCATTTTCAGCAGTTCAAATGAGGAGGTACAATAACTCCACCAGAAACCCATCAAATATGCCCATGAGTCAGCTTCTGCAATCTTCCAAGTGCATTTCAGAGAATTATAATCTTTTTCTTCCTCTGGCACATTCTGATCCCCTTCCTGGGGTGTGGGAGAACCCCCTTCTGCTGAGCCACTCTTAGGGAGGGTCTCTGCTCCTTGACTCTTTGCTTCTCTGTTAAACCCACTGGAGCTCCGTGTGCTTGGTGCTGTGCAAGAGCTTCAGAGAAGCTGTTAATGAACTTCCAGCTCACAAAAAGTGAAAGACAGACAGTAGGATTGTCCCCGTCCTACAGCTGTTGATGTTGGCAGAGGTGTTCAGGGCCTGTTTTACAATTATGCCAAGCACCTAAAAGCTCCCCTAGGTGAGCAGTTCGGTTATGGGGATTTCAGTGCTTCTGGAATGAACGAGACCCTGAGCACTCTGGCCAATCTCACTTGGGATATCTGTGGTCAAGCTGGGGATTAACTGAGTTGCCTTCTTCCCCTTCCTTAACCACAAGCCAGCCACTTATTTTTGAGGAGCTGACATTTGACTGTAAGCTGAATGTTCAGACAGAATAAAAAGACCCCAGGAGCCACAGCAGATAAAGAGTCAGGTGCTGATCACAAGCAATGCTACTGGTGTAAAGCATGAGCAAGGTCTTTAGGGCTTACTCCAAAGCATGCTGGAGTCAGAAAGAGTCTCGTCTAAATGTCAGGTCAGGAACTTACTACTGCTGTGTCAGATACGGGAACTGTTGCTGCTGTGTACTGCTAACATAATAGTGATTTTCTTCCAGGGTAACAAATCACATTGCTCATGTTGATAGGGAGGGAAATGTGACCAGACAGCAAAATTGCCAAATATGCAGAAAGAGCAAAACATCCTGGGTCTGTAAAGTCATACATGAAGGAGGATGTATTTTGCTTTGCACAGGATGAACAATATTCTTGAGCTTCCAAGAAGAAAGGTAAGAAAGCAGCCGTAAGCTCAGTGAAACCACATGTAAAAACTTCAGAGGAGGGTTGTCTGCCTGAGTGACTCAGCAGCAGCTGATAGGTCCTGATTCCAACCTCCTGCCGTGTCAGTCAGCCTGGGCAGGCTTGTGCGTTTACCGAGCTTAATCCACTTCCAGCTTAGTGGAAACTTCAGAAATTCAATGAAGATCTGCCTGGGGTGGCTGTTACAGGGCTCAAGCTCCAAATGAGCTCTTCCCATAAAGGTTTCTACTTCCAAATAGGTGTGCAAAACATTGTGGGGGTCTGTCCTGTCACTGGGAGGTGCCCACATTCTCCCCAAGATTAGCTTCATCCTGCAGCCCCACTGCTTTGATTTGCATTCCACTTCATGTGTCTTTGGATGTGTAAACGTATTACTGCTGAGGCACAGCCAAATCCTGGTGGTGGTGGACCATCTCTGACACCAGTTTGTACCTCTTTCGTTACTTATTGGTCTCTATATTTATATATATCCTGTTAGTCTGGCAGGTTGCAGTTTACACTCCTGAGGGAATTATTTTCAAGGTGCATCCACTGGTTACAGTATCCTGAAATCAGGTTTCACTGGCTTGGCCCATCACTTGTGCCGTCTCCAGCTGTTTTGATCTCCCTCATGGTGATCATGTCAGACAGAATAAATGACTTTCCCAGAGGACTCTCTCTTTGCTGCAGGGTAAAAGGGATTTACAGGCAGTAAGAAGTCAAGCTGAAATCAAGCTGAGCACAGGCTGCCAGTGAGGCTAGCACAGGAGCCAAGTGCCAGGACCCCAGAGCCGTTCAGGTCAAGTACAGTGTGGACACAGTTAATGAGATTTAAGTTTCTGGTTCCTATGGTCACTTTTTAATGTCTCTCTCGAAATGTTCCAGCTAGTCAAGGGGCATCTCTGGCCATCCTGTGTTTGGGCTGACTGCCTGTCCGTGTTCTGTATTATTTTCAAATTGTGACCAAGGGGTTGTGTTAGAAGTAAGTGCTGCAGATAAGCCAAAGCTGTTTCTTCCAGCTGCCCACAGCTTCCCCTGCCATGCCATTTGCTGGCCTCGGGACAAGGTCGGTTCAGATCATCACGCAGCAAGGCTGGTAGAAGCCACAGAGTTGACTTCTGTCCAGCCGTGGTTGTGGACGCAGCTGAGAATGGGTCTCCACATCCCCCAGCCAGTTCCCAGCATTTGGGAGGTTATGTTTTGTTGAGATAGGATGTGGTTGAAAGGGTACCAATGGAAAGCTAAGAAACAAATTTAGCTGTGAACTTGGACCATAATTTTGGAGCCAATTTTATTCTCTTGTCCTTAAGTTTGTCTGGAGAAGGCTACTTACTGTATTTAAGACATTTCTGTGTGCGTAGCACACTCGCCTGCTCTAGTGAATCTTTCCTTGCTGTTAGCCACCAGCTACTCATGCACTCAAACAGAATTTTTCCCAAAACTTTAAATATCTGTATAATGTCGTGTTATCCAGCAGTGGGTCCAGTCACTGAAAACTCTGAGGAGTTTGTGCGGCCAGAACAAAATTCTCCCAATAATGGAGTTTGCAGACACAAACCAGAAACTACCGTGCACCACGTCACCTTTATAGAGACTACAATTACAAGTGGATTCAATGGCATGTGATTAACCTATAGTTTATATTTGTGTTGAAAAATAATGTTAGGAGATACCATCATCAGTTCACCAGTGGAAAAAGAACTTTTATTAAAAACCTGAGCTATACTGCAGTTATACTAAGCTGGCAATTTAAAAACACCTCCTGCTTTAAAGAAACCCTGTGTTTTGGTCTAAAGTTTTGCTTTTTATAATTTCTTTTTGATGAGGCATGGCATTGTTGACTCTTTTGTTACCTAGGAAACCTTCTTAAGTAGTCTCTCTGCCAACCACTGGAATCTGTACTCTAGGAAATTTCCTAAAGGTTCAGGCATGCAAAAGTTGTTCTGTCAAAACAGTTTTTAGAGAACAGTAAAAATGTGTGCACCAAGTTTAATCCTGCTGTAAACAGATGTCCCAGTTCTACTGAGGACAACAGAGATGCTTCACTTATATTTAATCAGAACTTTCTTTAGTAATTGTTTTTGTAGACCAGAATATTATTTCAAGAGTATGGTAAACACCCGATCTGAAAGTTCATCTAGCTATTTCTGGCTCATTATATGCGTATTTGGGGATTCTCTGAATGCACTTCAATTTTATTAGCTGAAATCTGTCATGTTTTAAACACAGTATAGCTTGGAGAACCTCTGCTTCTATGTCAAAGGCTTCTATTATTGTCCAGACCATGCTCTGAGATGAATTTAGAAAATCCTTGTTTGTGACTTGACACGGACAAGGTCATGTGCACTCCCAGGTCCTTTGATTTGAACGTAACCAGTATGTCCTTCAGCCTGTTGTGTTTGTCGCGCTGAGCCCCAGTCAGTTTTTGCTGCAAAAACCTGCAGAGTTTGAAACCCAAACCCATTTGCCCCTGAAGCCTGGGTCTCATGAGACCTCAGCACTCCACTGCTGCCTCTGTCAGCAGCGAAATGGCTGCTGCAGGTCCAGGCAGAGGACAAATCACATGCAAAATCTCACATTCATCTTCTCCTGGAAAGGGGAGTGGAGAGAGATTTCCATGCAGCAGATGGTGAAGACATTGCATCGTGTACCACGGGGGAGAGCTAGCTATGGAATATAACAACCCTAAAAGGCAGAAAAATAAGAAGACTACTGGCACGCTACCTTCTCCCTGTGTGGTAGGCTTCAGATATCATTGTTTAATATCGAGGTCTTCATTATCTTGCTCCAGCATGTAATAAACATTTGTACACCCTCTCATAGGCAGCAGCCTCCCAGGATACACAGAGCTGTTAGGTTCAAGCCTCCAGAAGTCCTGTGCAGTATATAATACATCTGTGAAATGTTTACACCATATGGTGTGTGTGGAGTCAGACTGGATGAGCACCATCCTCTCTTCTGGCCCTCAGGCCTATCAATCCCTGTCCACTCGCGGCACGGTAGCCGGTCTGTGCCTTGGCACAGCTCTCGGTGCAGAAAGGGGAGGCCAGGGCTGGCTTTGCAGTCGAATGAGCAGTTTTGCACAGCTGCCTGTCCAGAGCCCCTGTTCAGCACTAAATACAAGGATGAGCTTGTCTCCTTGAGGACCTCATGCCACAGAGCTCGCCCGTTTGGTGACGGGAGGGTTTGGACCGACGCTTCCTTCTCCCAGGATTGGTCCCAAAGCGAAGATTATTTTTTTTGTAGTGTCCTGTTTTTCAGTGCTGTGTTTTCATGTGAAGAGCTCAGGCTATTTGTGAAAGAAGCCTTCTGGCTCTTGCACAACTAACCTGCTTCATCTCCCCACCTTTGCCTCTGCTTTTGTTTGGGGGCCACCTGATGACTTAGTTTAAAGGATCAGTATTTGTAAAGGGAGAAAAATTGCCTGAGGTGCTATTGAATCCACGTCAAAAGTTTAACATAAGGATTTTCATTCATTCATTTATTTATTTATCCACTTATTTATTGTACCTTCCTGTAACACACGGCCGTGATCGCTATGAGGCACACTGCTGTTTGAAGTGCTACCCTGGTAAAACATGACAGCTTTTGTCTTTCCCCAGTGCTTTCAGAGCTTCAGATGGAAGAAGATGGAGAATTAAGAAGTGATCTCATTATCCTCTATTGTGCATTAACAAAACCCTGGCGCTAACACAGCAAATACAGATGGACGTGAAAATAATTGCTTGGTGCAAGTCGGATTTGGATTTTTTCCTCTCACTTTATTATCTGGATGCTGAGGGGAATATTAGTGAATCATGGCATGGGAAAGTAGGTCAACATCAAACCTGGAATGGAGGGGAAATGTGATTGAAAAGTACAAAACTGACCCGCTTCTAGATGGGCAATTGAAAGATGTACTGAAATTACAACCAGAATGATCCAACATCTCTTCCTCTGCTTGCACTTTTGAAGAGCTTGGCAGTGAAGCAGTTGTGTAGGCATATGTCCTTTAAAACAAGAAGAAAAAAAAAAAAAGAAAGAAAAGAGAACAAGCCCTGTATTGATTTAGACAGAAAAGCAAAATGTTTCTGTTGCTGCAACTGTGATAATAAATTTGAAAACATTTCAGGAGCTTCTGGCTCTCAACATGCCAGGCCAAGGGGGTATGTGTCCTGGAGGAGAACCTCCCCCAGGGGTGGCAGAGAGCAGTGGGAGAGGATTAATGACTGCACTGCTGAACCATGCACAATGCACAACATTAGGAGGGCTTTGCTATAATGAAACCTTCAGCCTTCCGCTGCCTCGCAGACTCTCTGAATAGCAGCTGCCAGCACTGTGGAGAAGCTCAGCACAATGGAAAAAGGGTCAGACTGAAAAAGTGGAGCTGGAGTTAAAAAGGATTAAAGAGATGGGGGCAAAGTAAGTGTGCAAGAGAAAAAGTTGGGTTTTTTCCCCTTTGGTACCAGCTGATTACAGCATTCCTGGTTGGGAAGGGCATCATTCTGGGAGATGAGGTTTGCACGCAGGGATTTCAGGGCTTTGTCCCAGGGACTGGCCAGCTGGTTCTGCAGCCTGCCTTGAACGGCTACGGGGAGGTGTTGTAGCTAATCCATTTTACTCTTTGGCTTCATTTCTGGGCCTGCAGTGCTGAAGAGGAGCCTCATCATGTGAGGTGTCATACCAACAGAGACTAAACACACTCCTGCTGCTCCAGCATGTTACAGTTGCGGTGTAAGAGACGAGGCAAAGCTTATGTAAAGCAAAGGAAAGCAGGAGGAAGAATGAGGTGAAGTGCTGGGGTACCCCCTGTCCTCCTTAACGTCAGGAGCTATGGGAGAGCTAGACTTGGAACACGTCAAACTCAACACTTTCTCTAAACTCCACCATTTTACAGTTAAAATGGATTTTAAAAGGAGAAAAAGTGTTGTTACTTCTCACAGGTGAGGTAAGGAGTGTTGACTTAGTTGATTCTGCCATTTGGAACAGTGAATGCACAAGGGGAGTTTTGGACTAAGCCCTTATGAACCACTTCAGCCTAGTCAGGAGAAGGCAAAGGAATTTTCCCACGGCAAACCTGATAAATGATCTGGTGCTCAGACAGAGCCATAGTCTCGAAGATCCAAAGTCTTGTTTCATTACAGGTGCATTGCTGTGCAAAACCCCAGGGAGATCAGGATTTTTTGAACAAAAGAAAAAACAGGAATTGAAATTAAAAGGAGACACTGCTGTTCCCTTTGCTAAACTCACGTAAACCATTGTCACAAATACCTCCAGCACTCAAAGGACCTTGCATAACTTTAAAAAACTTGTGCAAAATGTTGCGCACAGACTTCTTTAGAGAGGCAAAGCCTGGACAGCTTTTGGTTTCATGACCTGATGCAATCGGGGAACATCCAATTTTTCCTGACCTTAAATGCAATGGCTTTCATCGGTCTGATATTTAAGGGAATAGCCTTTACTACATCATGACTGCTGCAGTGCCCTGATAATACATCTACCTGCAGAATCTCCGGGGGGGTTAGGTTCATAGTTGTTTTGCTTTGTAAGAGTCAGTTTTGTCTGCCTTTTAAATACCTGTGTGCTTTTCCCCTTGAGTAGGCTCTGTGGTAGTGCCCCTCTATGACCCTGGACACACCTCCTACCTTCTTCACCACCTTAGCTCCTTGTCCTATGGGATGGGAATATGTCTAAGACGTTGTGGTGTGTTCTGTGGTTTTGGGTACAAACAGCTTGTAATGAAGCCAGCCAAAGTTCACGCTACCAGAGTGTTCTTCAAGTGTTACTTTAAAGTTAGTTGTCTTTCTCTTTATGTGAGTAATTGGTGGCAGAACAAGCCCGAATCTGAAATAAAGTGGTCCAAACCTGGGACAGCTTCTGGGATAGCAGCAGTGTTGCTTTAGCTTTCTGCTTACACAGCTGAGGTTGGGATATGACTTGTTCTGTGCTCCAGAGAGGAGTGTGATGAGCTGTGATGGTTGCATTGGTTTCCTTTGGTTTGGATGGGACCGGATGGGTTTTCCCCCCCGCTGTTTCTAACCAAGGCTGCTCTATACGCTTACACTGCACGACAAGTTGGAATTTGATTTTATGGACTTGACACGGATTTCATTCAACACACGGAGCTGTATAAAATGGCTAATGGTTTATGCTGGGATAATACAAAAGTCAATAACAACGTCGGGGGCTAAAAAGGACGGAGCAGTGCAGAATGTGAATGCCAAGCAGGAATCTCATGACCTAGAGAGATGAGGCTGGGAGAAAGCTGGCACTCACCAACAAAGAGAGTCCCTGGCTGCTGGCACGGAGCAGAAACCCCAGATGAAGCAGCAGAAAGGCCCTACCTGCAAGGCAAGCAGGAAAGGGTGTGATACGTGGGGAGACAGGGAACCCTTTAGAAAAGAAAAGGAAGATGTTTTATCTGAATAATAAGGCAGAAAGCATTGGCTTATTTATCTGCTTTTGAATTTTAATGATCAGTTCGAGTGATAATTACAGAATTTCTATATTTATATAAAACCAGCACATAAAATAGCACAATTTGATATTTATGAAGTGCCAGTTTTCCATAAATACAGAGATTTGTTAATGAGCGCTGGGAACTATTCATTAAAATTCAGAAGTAGATAAATAATGAATAGGAATTGCTGTTTATTCATTAACATTCAAAAAAAAAAAAAAAAAAAAAAGGAAAAATATCTCCTCACTTATTGTTGATGAATCCAGCCTGTTTTATAAGCGATTTGTTTTAATTAATGCCATTTGACACTATTAGTGCCAGAATAGCAGAGAGTCATGCACACATTGCAGGCTACAAGTAGGACTGCAGTAAAGCTGTCTAAGGCCCTCGGATTAAACAAATTTGAGCCCAACATGAACATTCCTGACTGCCCTTGCTGTAAGTACGTCCCCACTGGGGTAAGAATGGTCAATCAGTTAATGCTTGTGTGGTGCTGGGCCCTGCTGCCTCTCCACGGGGTTTCTGTACTGCTTCGGAAGGCGGATTTATCCTCCTCCAAAGGGCTTTGCTGATGAAATTTCAACAGAACAGTAGACATCAAAGGAAAGGCACAGTATGAATTTGGTGCAGGTCATAGGTTTTGTGTCAAGCTATCTGCAAACTCAGCCAAAGGTGAATATTGGTTATATTCAGGTCCTTAGTTTTCAAACTTCACTTCTGAACTGACATCTGGTCTTCTCAGGAGATGAGAACTTGGCCCAGATTTGAGGTCCCCAGCATGGCATTGCTCTTTGGGCCCCTGTGCCCTGGCTTTTGAAGGCTGGGGAACATCTCTGACATGGATCCATTTGTGTGGAGTGGGGCAAGGACAATGTACTGCACCCAAGGGGTTCAGCACCTTACTACCATGAGCCCTGGCTGCTTCAGGTTGTCCAGGAGCATGTCTGTTGGAATAACGTTGGTAAGAAAAGGCACAGATGTGTGAAACACCCCTTCACACCACATGAATGCACCTCTGGAGTAAGTAGCTACTTGTCACTGAGGTTAACTTGGGTTTTGTGTAATTGCTGGATGTGGGAAGATTTTGCAGGGTCTGGAAAGCTGGGTATTTACTGAGTGTCAGCTTAGCATTCAGACCTGAAAAATCTGGAGCAGCATCATATTGCGACCTGGGCACAGGCTGCCAGGAAGCAAACTTTCAGACAAAGCCATTCAGGTTATGGCAGTGTCCTTTTCTCCCTCCCTACCTGCGACCGCCTATTTTGTTCCCTTGCCTTGCTTTGTTCCGTATAGAATTTTGCTTTTACACTCTCTGAAGTGTCCTTCACTTGGAGGTGGCTGCTCTGAATGCCGACGAGCGTCTCTGGAAGCCTGGGCAGCATTTTGTTGGTTCGGGTCTCATTGGGAGAGCTCACCTGCTTACCGAGGCTAGCACAGGAGCCGGGGGGTCGGAGTCAAGGGAGTTTTTCCCCCGTTAGCTTTGGGGATGCTGGATTAGGCCCTGCAGGGAGCTGGCTGTCCCTTTTCTGGCTCTTGCTGTGGAGTGCAAGGGGAAAAGTAATGCTGTCAGTTGTGTAACTGTCAAGAACACAAGGTAAAGGGTTGTCAGGGAGAACGTGGAATGGGAAATGAGGATTCAGGGGCCCCTTTAAAAGAGCTCTTATCTCTTTTTGAAACCAAGACAGACAAAATGGAGCTTAGTATATCAGAAAGGGTCTTAACGGCATTTGGGTTTTGAAAAGTCCCTTCTCCACCTTTCATTCCTTCTGTCTCCCCTTGACCTCTTGCCTTTCCCTGAAAGTTGGATTTAAAACAATAAAACAGGGGATTTTATGGAGAATACCAAATCGACTCCTGTGGGGAACAGAATTAATTCTACTCAGGAGCAGAAAACGAAACCCAGAAGCATCAAAGCGTAGACATAAATTCAATATCCCACAGAGCCCATCACTTAGGATACTTCACCCTTTCCTGCATGTCTATCTTTCAATCAAATGTAGATGTAGGGAAAGGGTTTATTTTAGTTTAGCCTGGTGTTACAAAAGCAGAAGGGAAAGAGCAGCAGCAGTTGCTGTCTGTTTGCTGTGTGAGGTTTATAATTTCACAAATGCCAAATGCATTAATCCAACCTGTCATGTTGCAGCTCTGTTTGTAGATCAAATGGGATTAAAAGATTTAGTTGAAGCTTTCCTGATACATTTAAATAATATGACTGGAAATGTAATATTCAGGAAAATGAATATTTTAGAGGTACAATTTGAAGCACCTGATATATTAACACCTGCTGTATTAAAAAGGAACAGAAAAGCAGTGGTCCCAGTCCTGCAACACATTTCAGTAATGGTTTAGCACCAGTAAACTGGCCTGACTCCTGCTCTAGCATCGCTGGGTTGGCTCATCTATGGAAATTCAAACCAGATGATTTAGTGCAATTACTCATGTTTAGGGCTCGGAATTAAGCGTATGCTTCCACTTTGCCGGATAGGACCTTTAAAATTTGCTGCAGTACTGTGCCTGGTGTTCCCTTTTATTTTTCCGAGCCTACCCACTGTTTGATTGCTGTATACGTGGGAGAACTGGCCTAATCTGTTGTCTCTTTTTACCCTGTGATGTCTGTTTAAAAAGAAATTGAAATGTCTCTTTTTGGTGGTAGAATTTCTCAGAGATAGGAGGAGGTCTGGTGCACAAGTTTTGCTGAGCAGGAGCTGTAGGGACTGTGTGGCTGAATAAAGAGCCCTTATAAAACACCTACCCAGGACTGACACCCTGCACCCAGCGCATCTCAGTGCAGTGTGGATAGACATGTCCAGAGCTACTCTGCTTTTGGTCTTGTGCACGTGAGTGGGACAGCAGTGACCAGACTTCTGCTCTATGTGTTGTGGGCAGCCCACAATGGGTCACTGCAATGAACTGCACCATCTTGTCAGTTTGAAACTAAAAAGGGAAGCAAACTAATTTCAAGCATGTTTTGAAGGAAATAAGGTTAATGATATGGAGAGAAAGAAGGAAATGTGACATGGCTCTTCCTGTAGTGGATACACTGGCTTTCCCTAGTACTTTTTGGTTAGGCAGCTGCAGAGGAATAGTTTCAGAGATGGGCTGTTAAGGGTGATCAAGAAGATGAAGAGCTTCTGTCAAACAGAAAGCTTTGGTAGCGTGGCTGAGCAGAGATATGGTCGCTCTCTCTAAGCCCACAGGGAGGAAGGGAGTTTATGCTGCGATGGCAAATAGCTGATGGAGAGAATGAATAGGTATAGACTGGCCATCAATAAATGGGAAACCTCAAGCTATCACAGGAAGGAGGTTCTGGAGCAGCCTCTGTGTAGCAGGAGTGTGGGATGTGAACTTACTAGTTTTATAACAAAGCTTCTCTGTTTGTGGAAGGGTTTGTCAGACCAGGTTGCTTCCTGCGGTCACAGGAGACTGGACCCACAGGCACATGGTGCTGAAAGCAGTGATGCTGAAGGTCATTATCCCAAGCGCAGTCAGCTCCAGCTCCGGACAGCTGAAGGTTGTTTCCGTTGCACCAGTTTGCTAGAAGAAGCTGGAGGGTTAGGTTGAGACAGACTGTAGGATGGGGGAGGTTTCTACAGAAATAAGCACCAAGCTGGGAATGGGGAGAAGAAAAGAGGCTTATGTAGCATTTCTGGATATTGTGGGACCAGCAGTTATATACTGGGCTTAGAAGAGAACTGCTGGCACCTTCATATTCGTGGCTGTGGGTTACTCTTCAGTGTCATCAGAAACATCAAAAGGCATCAGCATGGTCCTCACCAGGGACTGGGTGTAGGTGTTGCCAATTTAATGTCAATGTTAATGTCTTTGGAAGAACTTTTCTCTTTTGGCTATTTGCCCTGCCAGGCTGCCCATTTGAGACACTCCAGCAGAGAATGAATGAGGGTTAAAATGCTTGCTGGCTTTCATTTGAAGAAAGAACGTATGAAACTTTGGACAGAAAATCATTGCCATTTTAACATCTGCTTTTCCCTTTTTCAATATGTGGTGTGCAGTAGTTGCTAGAAACATGACATGTTCATTTTCCAAACCAACAGCTAGGTCAGCAGGGGCCCTGATTCTCTCATTTTGAGGTTTGGGTGACATTTTTGCTCTCTTTCCCAAACTGTACCAACCTGTCTTCCAAAGCACAGGCATTCAGTATGTCATTTTATGTCTCATTATGCTGTCTAATACTGGATAAGCTTCCTGTCTTTTAAAGTATATCTTACATATGCAGTGGAAATTCCCCTCTAGCTTCTGTTCTTAACAAAACAGAGGAAATAAATATGAAGCAAACTTACAAGCACCGTATCTGGCATGGCACAAAACAGTTCCATGTTGTATCTTCTGCGTTTTTCCCACCTCTCTGAAATTCTCTTACCTACTGACACAGTGAGAACTACATGCTGTGAAAAATCACAGTGTCTATGTTATATATTTCTGACAAGCCCTGGTATTATCCAGGGAACAATCCATTACTTATATATCAAGAGGTGAGAGCATGTGCCTTTAACTCATGTTAACTCACCATGATTTCAAATATAAACATTTGCCACAAGTGGGTAAGTAAAATTGAAGGCATTAGGATTCTGTCGTGTCCAGTTACAGTCAACCTTCCCATTGTAGCTTCTGAAAATAAGAAACAGTGGGGTTTTTATCCAGTCATTTTTGGCCGGGCTAAGCAGCTGGTTTGTTGTTGAAATGTTTCAAAGAAATGGCTTTTTTTTTTTTTTTTTTCCCAAATATTTTCCAGGAGGGAAATATCTTCCCAGATCTTTTAAGAAGGACATGGAAGCCTTCCTCTTTTAGGAAGGACAAGGACCTGACGGAGCAGGTCCAGAGGAGGGCCACAATCAGGGGGCTGGAGCACCTCTCCTACAAGGACAGGCTGAGGGAGCTGGGGTTGTTCAGCCTGGAGAAGAGAAGGCTCCAGAGAGACCTAACAGCCACCTTCCAGTACCTGAAGGGAGCTTAGAAACAGACTGGAGAGGGCCTGTTTACAAAGGCCTGCAGTGAAAGGACGAGGGGCAGTGGTTTTAAATTAGAAAGGAGTGGATTTAGGTTGGATGTAAGGAGGAAGTTCTTTACCAGGAGAGTGGTGGAGCACTGGAACAGCTTGCCCAGGGAGGTGGTTGAGGCCCAATCCCTGGAGACATTCAAGGTGGGGCTTGACAGAGCTCTGAGCACCCTGCTCTGGTTGAGGATGTCCCTGCTCTCAGCAGGGGGGTTGGACCAGATGACCTCTGGAGGTCCCTTCCAACCCGGACGTTTCTTTGTTTCTAAGAAACTACAAGATCTTAAGTTAGGGCCAATGATAATAGTGGCTGGGTGCCTGGGGCCAGATTTGGTTAAACATTTAGGACAGAAACTGGAAGAGCCTGGATGGATTTCTGCGCGCATCGCAATGGCCAGTCCTCTGGTGAGATCAGAGCCTGTTTTCTCAAGAGGTATCGGTGGGGGGTGGAGTGGGATTTTTATGAATTAATTTTAGGCACCAAAATTAGCAAGGCTGAGGTGACTGGAGTACTGAGGACCATACCCACCCCTGCCAATGGTCTGGCTGTGTCCCCAGAGCCAGCAGCAGCATCTCTGCCTGAAGCCAGAGCTGCAGCCGAGGTCCCCTTGTCTGCCAGAGCCCACCCAGGGCAGGGCTCCTCACTCCTGACAGTGGTGTGGTCTCAGCTGTGAGCAGTAATCTCTACTGTATCCATCACTTGCAGCACTTGAAATATCCTGTCTCCTGTGCACCGCTGTTGGTGCTGAGTCTGTGGACTGATGGGATCCTCTTAGACCTTGCAAAACACCCAGTTCATGTTTTGAAGACTAGTCATCCTAAACTTCTGTTGCCATAAAGGAAGAAAATTGCAAACTGAAGCACTCCACTGTGCACAGAGCAGTCCTAATGCTACTGGTCTCTCATTAGAGCCCAGGATGAATCCTTCTTGCTGTTGCCTCTGTGGATGTCAGCTCAAGCACCTTCATTGTTTGGAAAATCCATCTAGCATCTTTACCATCTAGTCTACACGTCTCTGATCACTGAAACACTATCTGAGGAGAAAATGCAGGCTTTGGGCCAGCAAGCCCTGGACCTGCCTATCTCTGCTCATAAATCCTGCAGGGTTTGATGATCTGCTCAGACAGAGGAAGTTTCTGATGTGCGTATGCGCTTGCAGGAGTAAAACCCAAAGCAAATCAAGTTACGCATGACATCAAGACACACTTGCAAAACCAATTTTAATCAATTACAACTACAATTGCATGCTGTACAAGCCGCAACTGGATTGTCTTATGTACCAGCCGATCATATTGGGCATGTAAGATTAAATTAAAGTTTTCTAATTGCATTTAGGAACATACAAAATACTACAGTCTAAAGTGTAGCAAATTAATTCTTGAGGCGTAGCCTAATTGGATGGAAATTGATTTATCATGTTTGGACCAAATGAGCCAGTAAGGCATGACTAGTACCAGTGAGGTAAGGAGAACAACATCCGTGTGTCAGTAACGTTTAGAGAAAAGGGTATGTCCGAAAGAAATGAAGAGCGTTATGTTGAAAAGTCTCTCTGAAGAGGGGGGAAGTGATACAGTCAGAGTCGCCATCACCCGTGCATACCAAGTGACTGAAAAGCCCTTGATTATTTCTGAAACTCCAGGATATAGTTAGGTCAGTAAGGGAGGGAGAAAATTAATTGTTTAGGCTCTGTAAATATTGTTGTTCTGTGTAAGGAGAATTTCTGCCGATCAAGCTGTTCCCCCAGTGTATTGTAGAGACGGATTCAAACTGCTCCTTTGCAAGAGCCATGCAGAATTTTTAGATAGCTGGGCAGCAGGGCCAGGGTGGAAGGTGTCCACAGAAAAGGTCTTGTTCTCTACAGGAGGTGGCCTACTTTAGAGTAGTTTCAATGTCTCCAAGTTCTCCGTAGACCTGATTAGAGTCTGTAGCACTTTTCTATAGTAAAGGCACAGAAAGCTTTTGAATTTATCTCTCTGATTCACCTTTTGCATAAGGTGAATATTCCCTTTCGTTAACCTACGTTCAGTCTCATTTTAGCTGCTGGCCTGGTAATACACTCTGGCTGACGATATATGGGTGCAATAGGCAGAAAGCACTTGCCAGCAAAAAAATTATGTGCTGGAGACTGTGAGTAGGTAGCAGGTATCATTTGTGGGTTATCTGGGCAGAACAAAGGTGGAGATACGGTGCTTCTGCACAGCTATATGATGTTCTACAGCTCTCTTGCGGAGTCCTGTGCCTTATTGAATGCTTTGCAGTGTGCAAAAGCAGAAAACATTGTGGCTTAACAGCAAATGCATCATTTTGTGAAGTTGCAGTGATCTGACGGGAAAAGAAGCATGTTGCAACCAAAGCCTGGATCTGGGCTGTGGGAGGGTGGACTTTGTGGTGAATTCTCCCTAGAAGTCACAGAGGCAGGACAAGAGTGATAGAAAATAATCTTTTTAAATTCAGGACAGCAGCCTTGCTTATTCAGTGGTTGCATTTTAGGAGGCAAGGAGAATTTCAGCAATATTCTTAGAGGTGAGGGGGCCTGATGTTGGCCTTCTCCAGGGGGTCGGTGTCACCTGCTGAGTGTAACTTCACTCTGTCTTAACACCCATTTATGAGAGACTGAATGTTTTCCATTTACTCAAATATTGCATCAGAAAAGAGGATTTTTGTACCGAACAAACTGATTGGGATTGCCTACTATACATGTTCAAGAGATGCTTAATATTATTAATAACATGAGTAAAATTAAATTTGCTTATCACAATGAGAGGAAGAAGAATAAAGTTTATTAAATCTCCCCACCAAAACCGCTGACTTACTGAAAATAACAAGTCTTCATTAAGAAGCTAATTTGCCATAAAGAATTGCTTTACTTATGGAAAGGGACCAATTCCTCCGACTGTGGGCAGCGCACAAAATGTCTCCTGGAGAAGAGCTGTGCTTTCTTGAATTTTAACTGCACAAGTTCTTGTAGTTCTGCTCTCCCCAGGGTGCAATGAACCCTTTAATCATCGGGAAAATTAGAGGATGGCATTTGGGGGTATAGATGCAAAAACTGAGGGGAGATATCACAGGCACCCCAGGGAAGGTCCAGCCTTCAGATGAACTAAAAGGGGTATTTTATTTGTGACTTACAGGGTGATGCTGCTTAAAAACCTCACAACTGATTGGTGTCTCTAAGGGTTAATTTTGAAGCCAAACAACCGTGAGACAACAAAATCCTCAGTCTGTAAAGGATGTATCCACATTTTAGCCTGGCCTTGCAGTTAGTCACAGCTGGGCAGCCTGTCCAAAGCCAGCGAGGGAGTAATGAGAAGATGACTTTCTCTTTGCTCCCTTTCTGCCAGAGGACACAACAGATCTGAGGCAAGGAAGCTCGTTTCCTGAGCAGCTTATTCTCACCTGAGATATTCAACAACAGTGGAAAATTAATCTGCTCCCAAAGTTGACTCTCATCTTGCAGCTCGTGGTGGATTCACCTTGTGAATCTGTCGTGTGAATATTGTGCAGCAAAGCAGAGGAAGGGGATGGATTTGATGTTCTTTCATTTCTTGTTGCTTTCCCACCTATCTGTGGGCTTCCAGAGAAATGTTAGGCAAAATAAGTCTTTTCTTCTCTCTTCATGGAGCGCCAGAACACAGGGTGAAGCAGGATGCAGTAAAATCTGGAGTGTCTCACATGAAATAACCTTTGCAGAACAGTAGGACCTGTGTGCTGATGTCCTTCAAGTCTGGTTGTTAAGAGCAACCGTCCACAGTTGCAGAAAGAAAAAAAGTAGGATATCCCCTCTTCTAACTTTACAACCCAATAGCCATCCCTGTGGATGACATTTTCCATCTACTATGGAGAGAACCTGGCTGCTGAACGCAGCCAGATAAAATGGGGAGCCCAAGGCACGTGGCAGTGCTGGTAGCTGGCAGATGCAATGATGTACTCTTGACAAAATTTCAGTGACTGTATGTACGTTTCACACCCAATTACCTTTTTTTTATCATCTTCAGTATTCAATGAGCTGTTTTCCTTTGCTCGTAGGATAACAGCACTTAGCTACAGTGTAGATTTGAACAAGTCAACATTTATAAGATATGTGTTTAACATTTTCAGTCAGTGCTGTCAAGCACACAGTATCAGTTGGTAACATTCATCTATTTTTCAGCTGTGTGTGGCTAGAGCCCAAAACAGGGCTAAGCTGTGGCTTGGAAATGGGACATCTCCTGCCCAGCCAAAGCTGTGCTTTGTGGTTTTGGGGAAAGTGGTATCAGCACAACACTGCAAGCTGAAGACCCTCTTCATTGAAGCCACCGCATCTGTTTTGCTTTATATCAGTTGTGGATCACCCTCAGAGCCTTAAAATGTTCCTCTTGAGTGACTTGGAGCACATCCTCTCCTCTGGTGGAGGCAGGTCAGAATAGAAATTGAATAGCGGGAGGAAAAGGCCAGAGACAAACAGAAATCATGAGCAATCCGATGTTGTAAAAAGAGTAAATCCCTGTGAAGGCTTCTGGGATTATTTAAAGGAGGTGGTAAATGACTCAGAATAAAAATATAACATAGTCCAGAATCACCAGCTGTGTTTTCCTTCGCACGGTCTAACAGTGATTGTGGGCTGTGTGTCTGACAAGCAAAACAGAGTAAAACTCTACTGCTGGAGTTCACAGGTTGCCAGATTTATAGGCAATGAGACACTCCTGAAAGAGAAACTACCCTTTGGACAGGGCGGAGACCTCCAGGCTGATTTCTCTTAAGCAGCCTATTTTGGGGTCAGTGAGTCCCAGTCTCCTGGATTAGCTGACTTGGTAAGGACATCTATGTTAGTGACGCTTTTATAAATGCTTAGTAATAGCTGTTGCTTATCCATAGTTGATATTTTAAGGCATTCATAAGCCACCTGTGCATCTGCTGGTCTCATAATAATCTACAAATTGATTAACTACTTATTCAAACACCCTTTAACTAACCCTTTGGAAGCTGTTTATAAATATACCCCTAACACAGAACATTTCACTCAGCTGCTTTCCTGACCTTGGGCACAGCGCAAGAAGAATCAAGTGCATTAATTCCTCGAAGTCCAGCTAATGATAACCATGAGACTGCATTTTCGCGTGGATCCACACACAATTCAGCCAGGCTTCCCTGGGACGGGGAGCTGCCTGTATGTGAGATTGCTCCTGGCCCACACGCGTCGCTGCACACCAGCACGGGGCTGCTCTGGTGCAGAAAATAGGGCAGGATGCTCCCAGTAGCACAGTGCTTCTCCCAGGAGCCTCCCAGTAGTTGCATTGTGCTCCAGGGGGGCGTCTGTCTGCTGGCACTCTGGACATGCTTCATGCAAGCTACTTCTGAAGCACCAGAAGAGGAAATCAAGACATCTGAGGAGGAAAAACTTTTATGATGCGATGCACTGACCCATCTGCCAATTCTCTTTGTGTGGAGGCATAGCAACACACTTGCTCTATCAGCTTGGCCTCCCACTCATCCCCCTGACCCTATTTCTAGGGTGTCCTCAGTTCACTCTGACCATCAGCCCCTTTTCTCGGCCCCTCTAGCAGGCTGCAGCCTGGTTTGCCTCCAGTTCATATGTTCTCCCTGACCCAGTGCTGCCTTTTCTGCAGCCCTCAGTGAGAGCTGCTGTGCCCAAACCAACACCACGGAGCCAGTGGCGAAGACTGAGGCTGATTTTAGGCAAACTGTGGCTGTAAGGGCCCAGACTCACTCCTCAGGTGGACAAGCATCTCCTCCCCAGGCCTGGGGCAGTTTCCTGTATTTTACAGTGATCTCCTTTATTAGCTATTTCAGGCTGAGTAGAAGCAAGCTTGGAGCACCTGCAGTTAACACTGAAGGGAACATATGCAGAGCTAAATCTTCTGCTGGCGTCCAGCTCCACTGTTTCCTTCAGCTGCAGGACTCCCATTGTTCACATCAGCTGAAAGTCTGTTCCAGCAGCTGACCTGAAGGCTCTTGAAGGTGTAGTTTCTATTCACCATTTACTTTTCTCTTTGCTGAAACAAGGAAATGTTCCACTTTTCTACAGGATGGTGTCCATGCCTAGGAGAGATACTGAGCAGCAGGTTCTGGTGTGAGCATGGAGCTCTTTTCTTCTAGATACCATGAACCGTGTGGTAATAAGGGCTGGAATTTGCCAAAATGTGCAGCATAAATATGGTGACTGTGTTATGAAAAAAGTACAGGGTGGAAGAAAAAAGAAGGGAAAGTATTTTCATTATGATGAAGGATGCTATTTTAAACAAAACCCACTCCTTAGTTAAAAGAAGAATATTCACAAATTTTAGCCATCGCTATAAATTGTTCCTTGCAAAGCAGCAGGAGGATTTCACTGACAACAAATTATTTTCATCAGAGATGCACAGAAATTTTACCATTTCAAGTTTTTAACAGCTTTGCTGATGCAGGTGGTTCGTTTAAAAGCAGGCCCTGACAAAGCTGTTTCAAAAATATTTGATTTAATTTTAATAGTGATTACTTCAAGAAAGCACATTCATTAGTCTCTCAGACTCTTCAGAAATCCGTCCATGTTTTCTGGTGAGACGCTTCAGTAGCGTGAACAGAGGAGTCTCTGTGGTGTCAGTTGTAGATCTTGCCCATCAAGAATAATTGTGCTTCAGTCGTATTTTCCCTTTTACATGCAGCCTCAAACCCGGCCCATCCCAGGCATTGATTCCTCCTTTTTACTCTCGGGACTTAACTAAATAAACCAGGGTTGTCTTGACTCCTTGACATCTGTTTCCCCTCTTGCAAGAATATCTGCACAGTGGCAAACTGTCTATGATCAGGCAAGATTTATTGTTTCACTGATTCCTGGAACTGAAAATATTAATGATGTAAAATATTGATTTGAAAAAACAAACCTCCGAGTTGTTCAATGAGCCTCTCGTTCGGGCACAACGCTGAGGTGTCCATCCATTTTCATATTTATTGGTAAGTGAAAAATCAGGCATGTCAAGCTGTTCAATTTCTGAAGTGAAGTACTTCTCTCCCTCAGATGCACATGAATAATTCTCATTAACCTTCAAGGGATTAATGCAGTTTCTTGCAAATGGCTGCAATATACAGTATTTAATATTTATGCTTTCCATATGGCTACTGCTGTCATACATTCTTGTCCAACATGCGGCACAGTTAATGATATTTTAACTGAATGTGGTCTGGAAGACCTGGATGTTTGAGGGACAGTTGTGCACATCTCCATTTTTATGGATGCTATTTCAGCCTCATAACAAAATTCCTAAGGAGATTAAATCAGCCGCTCTACTGAAACATAATGTTCAGCTGCCCTTAAAGCAGAGCTAAATGTAATGCTGTCAGATGACACACTGAGACCTAGCCAGCTCTATACTGTCCACGCAGACCTCCAAGTGCCTAAAGACATAGGACAGGAGATGAGCTGGGAGCGGTTTCCAGGTTAGAAAACAGAACAAGAGAAGGGAAAAATAAGCTGGTCAAGGGCCCAGCAAACCAGTGCCAGAGACTGGGAGAAAACAGTGGCCTGCTCTGTCCTCTGGTTAGACTGTGGTCTCCCCAGGATACCCGTGTGCTGCACTGTGTGTCTCTGACTCACCTGAACCGGTGTTACTGTCTGATGAAGGGGTGAAGGTTGCCCTGGGGCCATATCCATCACTGGGACTGGGTGGGATGATTGTTTGGCACTCGGACTGAGCCCGTGGGCTAAGGCTGCATTGATCTGTATTCAGCATGTTAGATCAGACTGACAGATGCCAAATACAGTGTGTACGTATCAGTGATGAAGCAGTTTTAAACATTTTCTCAGCATTTATTTCCCCCTAAAAATTGAGGTTGATACCTTTTTAAATAATGCAGAGGTAGATTTTATCTGAACGAGCTTCTTGGAACTATTCAAAATAAACTAGGAACGTTATTGCAGTCTTCCCATTTCCATTTTTCCTGTAATCTGCTGCATCTTCCCTCATTGAGAGACATCTTGCATTATTTTCCTTCCCTTCTTTGCCGCCTCTTGCCCAAGAAATGAACATATTCAGAATTTCTATTCAATGTCAAGGTAGATGTCAAGATTTTCGCTGTTGATTTTGAGTAGATCTGCTTGGGAGTCTTGCACATCAGCTTTCCACTGAAGAAACCAGACACAGCTGGGAAACATTCTTTGGCTACTTCCTTTATTTACACATCCATGCATTGCTGCATAAGGGGAGATGGTCGCAGACTGCAGGCAGGAAACCTCCTACTCCTGGGATCTCAGCCCAAACACTTCTGCCCAGTTCCCATGGAACAGTTCTGCCCAATAGCTCCATCTGGTAAAGTGATCAAAAGAGAAAGCAAACAGCTTGCTATGGCTTCCTACTTAATGGACTAAAAATCCTTTAGCAATCAGAACCATAGTGTTTCTTCCAAAACTAAAACCTTGCTCACATGCGAAAGGGAAAGGACCTGTAAAACGTTGATGGTACTGCTGCCAGGGCAGTGGTGTGCAAAGCAGGGTCGTGGATTGTGACAACATTTGACAGCACGGGTAAAGGACAACCTACTGCAAAGAGATCAGTGCATATTGGCACAACAGGAACATCATCACAAGTGTGGATGTGTCCTGTTCTGTAGTAACTAAACCATTCATCTTTAAAGTCTAAAGCAGAAGTAGAAAACAAATAGATGGGAATAGGCAAGAGGGTGAAGAGCTATCTGGAGCTGAGATCTTTGAAAGAGGCTGAAGAGTGAGTGAGCGTCAGGGCTGGGAGTTGTATTGCTGACACAATTGGATGCTGACCATTTCTGGCCCACTCAAAGCATCTGGACTGGGTTTTTTTCCTAGTTGTAATTATAGACACGCTTATATTTTAAGGTTGTCCAGTGCCAAGCGGGGTCATCACAGCTCATTAAAGCAAAATTAGCTTCCCATATTTGCCCTTCTTGCACCAAACAAAAAATGCTGCCTGTAATGGTACAGTATGTGGCCTAGGAGTGTGCCCATAATTAAAAGGTTGAGCTACTCTTGTAAACAAATTACCATGAACAAAGGGGTTTACAAATGCCGGCTAATTAGTTTGGATTCCCTAAAGCTTTTAGCTGTTTTTTAATTCAATAACACAGTGTAAATTCTCTAGCCTGAAAACTCTAATAGGAATTGGCAGAAAACTAAATAATTGATATTGTCAGCGATTGCAGCAGCAAGCCCTCGAATGTTATTGTCTGCCAGTAAGCAGGACTGCCGTGATTTCCTGAGAGGATAAAGAACTGGTTTTAATGAATTAACAATATAAATGGTAGACAGCTGGCTTTCAACAGCAGCTCAGGAGGCAGCGTTTCAAGTTGAGGCTGTAGACCAGCAAAAAAAACCCTCAGACAGGGACTTGCTGAGAGACACGCTGGTCACCCCTCTGTGCTGAGGGCCAAAACCCCTTTTGCTTTATTCTCCCTAGACACCCTATTGAGGCCTTCGGGCTCATTTCCAAGGTTGGAGGGAACAGGGGCCAGCTCTGCACCTGAGCAGATATCAGAAGGCACTGTGGAGAAGGGGGAGGATGCCTCAACCCACACGAGCTGCAGCTGCCGGGAGGGGGGCAGAGGAACAGATTTAATGGAGAGCAGCAGTGTGCTAACAAGCAGCCCTGCACACTGTCTGTATTCTAGCAGCTCCCTGGGCTTATGTATTATGAAGGTCATGCGAGTGCTTCCTGAGAAATGCTTACCAGTCACACCATGCCATGCTGCCTGCTGGGTAAACTGGTTTGAGAAAGCAAGCTGAGCTGCCCCTCAGCAGGAGGGGTGGTTTCTGGGATCTTTTCACAGCTTTGATGCTCTTCTCTGGCTCCAGGTATTTCTCCTATTTTTTTGTCTTTTTTTTTTTTTTTTTTTTTAAATATTTTAAAGCACAATGAACTGACCAAACCCCTGTGAGTGTAATTTGGTCACATCATATGCTTTTATGTGATTTAATCCAGCTTGTCCACCTATATTGTGATTGTGTTGGAAACCAGCAATTTGTAGGACTCTGTTCAGCTGCCCTGATGGTCTCCCAGCCTTACCAGACTTTCTCAGGCTGCAGCCTTATCGAAGTAACAAAATGTCACGTTGTGACAATGGTTGTGTCATATGTAGATTTTTAAGGATTTTTTTTTTTTCTTGCAAAAGTGAAGCATTTAGCCTCTGAGGAGATGTTTGTATTGGATCAGCTCCTGCGGGAAACAGCGGGTTGCCCCGGGGTGCTCTCTGTGATCAGCCCCACGATCTCTTTTATCAGCACTCTCCTGTTTGTCCCAGTTTGTCAGCAAAGCAGTCTGCCTGCTTTGAGTAGAAGGTGTTAAGACCGGTTCTCAACCCACTCCTCCCACCTATGCCTAAAGAAGAGCTCAAAGCAAATTAGTTTGGTCTCCACCAAAAGCTATTGTTTTAAAGCTATCAGTAGCAGCTGGATCTTGACCTTGCTCCTTACTTTGATGTGAAAGAAACTATTGACTTTCAAGGAGGCAAGCTGTTATCATCTCTTCCAAAGAAGGTCAGAGAGATGAAACATCAAGAAAATTCAAAGCAAACAGTGACTCGAGCCACAGCTCAGCAGAGTTAACAGCAAGTGAGAATGTGGAGAGAGCTGAGGTGGGCTTTTGAATATACAGTGCCAAATCCAAAGCTGGCACAAGCTAGTTGGGCTTTGAAGGCAATAACCCAGTCGTGTATATGGTGCCTGAGGATCCAGCCTTGAGCAGCCTTGTTGGAGAGCTGAAAGTTCTTGTCATTGCTAACAACAATGGCAGAGAGAAAAGGGAACTCTTTTTCAATTTTTTTTTTTCCCTTTATTTGTTGTAAAGGCATTGGTTTCCTCTGAGGAAAACTAAAATAGCTTCATACAACGAATTGGCAGCTTGGAATATATCTCTTAATAGCCAGTGTGAAGCACAGCAGAAAGGTATCTGATTCTTTATAGGGCATCATGCACAATAATGCCACTCTGAGAGCCCTTTAACAAAAGCAGTGAGTTTCACAACTTTTTAAGCACACAAACGTTTCTGCTTTCATAACCATTGCTCCCCATTACTCCCATCTCATACAGGGCCTGAGACCAGTCCATCCCTCTAGCCACTACTCGGGTGTGGTGGAAAGTTTCCTTCCCCCTCGGGAGAGGAGGACAGTGACTCCTGGTCTCTGTCTGCATCTTCCTCATACCCTGCTCGCTTGGTTTCACCCCAGGCCGCTTTTCTAGTGCGGGGCTGGGACGAATAGGAAGAGAGGGAACAAATCCACATAGGTTGCTCAGCTTGCAGGTGATGGTGTGTATCCCTTACCAGTCTTTTCCCCACAAAACCCAAAAGAGTGATCAGACTAACGAGTTCATTTGCTAGTAATAGGAGCACCTAAAATCCATTTAGATCTCACAGAATACTGTGTCTTTGTTGTTGTTTATTGTTCCTACTGCTCTGGCTCTGAAAGATGTAACTAATGTGGCTGTTTTCAGGGATATGATGTCATGCTACCTCTTAGCAGCAAGGCACAAGTGAGACAAAATCAGTATTGTTAAGTGAGCTCAGTGAATGGGTTCTTAATCTGAGGTCATGAGTATTTGTGCTTCCAGTCCACAGCAAGTGGAAAGAGGAGAAGCTGGGGTGGGAGAATTTTCATTACTTGGGTGTGCGTGGTCAATCAAAGAAAAGAACCAGGAAGATTTAAAGCTGCACGTGGGCAGAAAGCTGGGAGAAACCTTGAGTGTTGGTAGGGTCGAAACCTGAATCTTCTGTGGCCATCCCACTACAGCCCAGAGGTTTACTGCAGAGCAGAGACAGTGTGGCACCTGGGCTGAATTTATGATGGAAGTGGGGCAAATGGATGGCTGAAGAGCTGAGTTCTAAAGGTCCTCTAATTCAGGAAAAAACCCTGGCTTCTCAGCTAAGAAGCTCAGCTTACAGCCTGATGAGGTTTGTGCAGAACACTGGGGTTTTGTTAATTCATGCAAAAGTACAGCTTTGGGGCCTGCTGGGTGCCCTCTGCTCCTTTCACCACTCTGCAGAACTGCAATCTACTGGACCAAAGGTTAAACTGAACTTTATTCATTCAGAAAACAAATACACCTTTTTTCCTTGATAAGCTATAGATCTATTCATCCTGTCTAGACTTACAGGCTTTGGTTCCCCACCAATGCTTCTGAGCCACCTGAAATGCAGAAGAACATAAAAACTTTCTCTGCCGTGGGATAGGGGATGTTTGTTTCAAGGTTTTAGTGACTTGAGCTGTTTGTGTTCCTGTTGTAAGAACCCATCCAAATGTTATGAGCTGAGAGCAGAAAAATGCAGGCTCGATTCAGATTCTCAGCTGGTGTAAACTGGAGTAACTCTATTGTGTTCAGTAGAGATGTGCAAGTTCCTGCAGCTGGATGTCTGTCCAGGGACAGGTCCCAGGGCTTTTCTAGTGCATTTTAAGGGGTACTCAGGTCCCATCTGTCTAGTCTGAAATGGACATTACTAGTGCAAAATGTCGTTGGAGGCACTTCATGGTTTCTCACAGAAATGAAGTTCACTGGATGTGGCAGGATGACGATGGATGGCGTAAGCAATGGTGTTATTTAACACTCTTATGAAACTAAATCTTCCCTCATGGAGCCTGGCACTTTTGCTGTGGATAAATGTTTTCATTTTTATTCTCCCTTTATTCACCCTGCAGTAGAGTTCTGAGCTTTCCCTGGCCAGTACCTAGGTTTTGTGCACGTAGCGGCTTTAATAACGAGTGAAATGATTCAGCCAGGGTCAAAGGACTCAACCTTTGGGGCTGAGCAGCCTTCCATTGCCCATGTGCACACTTCTCTTACACTCCACTGATTAGCACGGGTGGGTTAGCAGATCCTCTAGGCTAGAGCTCACATGATAGGCAGGCTGCAGACTCCCCAAAGACCTAGTTATATTGTTAGGTGACCATAACTAATACTCCTGTTCTTGCAAGAGGTCTCACAGGGGAGAGCGTGGCACAGGAGGTCTAGACATCAGAGAAAACAGCAGCACTGGGCTGTCAGCTTGTTCCCATGGTTTTAGATTGCAGCTAGGGATAACTTAATGGGTTTGCTTGGATGTATTGGCAAGGCAGGGTGTTCTTTCTGCTTGCTTTTATGTGGACTGTAAAAGATACCACAAAGATCATGGGTCTGCAGGCAGGTATGCAAAATGTTTAGGTTAAGCAGTGGCTGGATGTTCTGTAAGATCCATCTGATGCCCCCAGTGAATAATGTTCAGTTGTGTGGCAGTGGCATTTAGAGTCACACTGCTGTTTAACCCAGTGTATGTCTGTCTGTCCAGTGTGTCCCTGCCTGTCTGGTCTCTGGGTCATTGAGTTGACAGTCTGAACAGATAAAGCAGTGTGCTTCCCTTTTGCAGAAGGGGAACTGGAAATTCACTGATATTTCATCTCCTGCTCAAGGTTATGCAGAAAGACTGTCTCGGGACCAGAACCTTGGATTCCCAAAGCTGTGCTTTAAACAGAATGGACGTATGATTAAGGTGGTGGGTCTAATAACACGGCATGATGCAGCCTCCCTGGTCTCAGGCGGCACTGAGCAGAATGTGAGAAGCGCTTGTGAGAATGGAGGGGACCCAGGAGACCCTTGGTGAGAGCTGGACTGAGCCCAGAAGCCAGCTCAGTAGTTCTTGCGCAGTTATCTTGGGGATTTTTCCTGAGAAAATACAGCAGGAATTAGCCCGGCTCTAACCAATCCTTCTAGCAGCGCTCCTTCTGCTCCTGAGATTATATGACTTTTATGGGTGCACTGGTGTGCTTTCAACTAAGAGAGACAACAGCTCGCAACTGAAATGTCTCTTCAGACACCCTATTAACATTTCTATGTATTGGGTTGCAAGCAAAATACTGCTGCTGCAGTGAGCCTGCGGCTGAGAAGAGCCCACCCAGGCACAGAAAGGGGATCTGGAAATGGTCTGGGTTTTGGGGAGACTCCACCTCCAGACAGCTCTTAGAACAGCAGCACTCTGCACAGCCTGCAGGTAGCAAGACTGGACATCTCCCCATGCTGGGATCTCCTCCTGTCCCATCCAGCCACCACACTTCTCACTCTCAGCATTCACTGGCTGTATTGGGTGTGTACACTCAGCAGGAAAACATCTAAAGGGAGCTCTCTCTTAGTTCTGTTGTGTGCTGTCTGGGGAGGGAGGATCTGCCTCTTCCATGGCCTGCCGAGTCCTTGCATTTGGAGAAGAGAAATTGGTAAGGGGAAGGGCATACTGGGAGCACGAACAGTACAGATTTGGAGGGGGCAGAATAAGGAATAAGGGTTAAGGAAGGAAAAATGGGACAACTACATGTGTAATATTATATAGGAGAGAGTATGTAGGTATAGGAGGGTACAGAGAAGGCTGGAGTGGGCTGAATGACACCAGGCAGCAGCTCCACAGGCCAAAGCTGCTGCTGTTGTCATGCTAAACTGGGGATCAAATCTGGCCAATCCCCCTTCATACATCATGGGGAGTCACACCTTGTTCCAAAAGATTTCTATAAATAATTCTTGAAGTCTTGCAGTGTTTTCCAAGGAGGTAAAGAATTATAGTATTCCTCCCAATGAACGCTTTGTTTTACCAAAAATACAATTTTCAGTTTTATTTTCCCACTGGAAGATCAGAAATCTATGGGACTGTTTTCTTGCTTTTTAATTTATTTTTGATATTGCTCATTCTGGTGCCTCAGCAGGTAGAGGGTGGGAGCCTGATGCTATCACAAGTTGTTGTGGTTTGATGTTTTAGTTCCAGAGGTGACTGATGTGTCAGCACAGATGATGGTTATCATGAATATGCATAACAAGAGATATATGTTCCAAGTATCTCAAAAGTCAAAACGTCAGCCAGTTAGGGTTTTTTTAATTAAAAACAAAGAAACAAAAAACCAACCGCCCCCCCCCAATAATAATAGTAAAAATAAAACCAAATGAAAAACACCCCAAACAAATAAAAAGCACCTGCAAACAAAAAGCTCCCTGTAATATCAATGTCGCCTGCATCCCAGTCTGCATCCTGCAAATACCATTACAAGGGGATTGTCTCTGCTTGGAATTGTTTGGACTTGGACATTTGACTTCTTCAGTCATGAGATCACCTTGTTCATACGGCCTTATACAGGGCGTGTTTCGTAGCTGTGGTGAGTAACCTTTGCAAGAGGGAGATGTTTCCTTCATCCCAGGTACAGGCAGCTGCATTGCTCTGCAGGAGGGTGTTTTCTGAGGAGCTCTGCTTTGTGGTATCTCTGCTGTCACCTTGTCCTGTGAGGGGATGAGGAGCGTTGATGTTTGCATCTGGCAACCCACTGGGAAGGCTGGTGTCAGCTTTATCTTCAGGGGACAAGGTGAAGAGCCTCTGGGGTGTGGGTTGGCAACTGTGAAGGAGCAGGCTTTACTCTCTGCTGTGAAAAACCCATTTCCAGTCCAATTACCCAGAAAATGTGGGTTAAAAAGGCAGTTTCTCTGTGGGGAAAAAGCTCTAATATTAAGAAGTTGAGCGAGTGGAAAATTCCTCTGGAAATCTAATGTGGGGCAAATTCCCATAATGATATGCAGTTACTTTTGTGAAGGAATAGGCTGATTGTTTTTTCCTGCTAATTTTCCAAGGGGCTGTGCCTCTGTTCTGGAGAACTATTGTATCTCCCAGTGAGCATTATCAGAAAGGACATGAGAAGCACTCATAATGAGAATTAATAAGTTTCTGCTGATTAGTAAGAGATACTCAGCACTTGTCGGACGCGGTGGAATTAGTAACAAGTTAATCCATCAAATCTGAGGCTAGTACCAGTATCCGACTTTTCCAGATGGGGACACAGAAAGATTAAGAATAATTTGCTGAAGGCTATGGAAAAATCAGGAGCACAGCTGGGATTCTCATGTACGAGTCAGAGGATCCTCAC